>BQNB010057907.1:2923-38006 GCA_026074375.1 Tanacetum coccineum
ATGTATTTTCGTTCTCTTAAATGAGACTACTGAATCTGTTTATAAAACAAATTCTAAATGACAGTTAAGTAGTTAAAGTTGGTTAAAACCAATTTTCACAACTATTTTCAAACAGTTACACGACTAGCAGCATTAATTTACACTAGCAGCACTAACTAACACCCAGCACTACTAACTTATAACCAAGAGTACTAACTTACAATTAGCAGCACTAACTTATAACCAGTAGTACTAACTTACAACAAACAGTACTAACTTATAACCAGTAGTACTAAATACTTAGTACTGCTACCTCAGTAATTTCACTAACATTACTAAGTATTACTGCCCCCTTAGTAATTACACTAGCAGTACTAATACTTAGTACTGCTCACTAGTTCTGCATTTTTGTCATGGTTGAAAACATTTTAGCTCAACGAGTGTGTACTCCACACTTTCCTAACTCGTATCCGAGCTGAAAATGAAATCTCATTAGTCTCTAGTAAATCATCATTACCTAAATGGCTGTTAATGACACTAAAGTCACCAACACTTGGATTTAACATTTTTTAGTGCGGCCGCTCCGCTGAACTAAGTTACAGTGTTGAGTTAGAGTTTAAATTGTCGGCAAAGAGGAAATTTCAACCTGTATCTTTTTCTCAACCAGTATGTATGAAAAAGATAATAACAACAGACCCAAAGCACACTCACATACCTTATTTCATTTCATTTTCCAAGAGCAAACTCACTTATACATGTTTTACCCATTTACAGACATACGTGTTTAAATTTCCCCTCTATTGTTTGACTTTAACTGGTGTGTGGTTATTATCTTTTTCTGGTATGTGGTTGTTATCTTTTTTACTTATAACTTGTCTGTGATTATTATCTTTTTCAACTATATACGTGAGATTCCATGTGTTATGTTTAAAACAGACTAGCATTCTAGCATCAAGGCAATTGACAAATCATGTAATATGGTATAACTATTCTCATGAAGAAACTTTTTGTTCTCGACGTGGCACATATCTTAAGTGTAAAAAATTTGTGCATGGTTTTTAGACTCAGGGTAATTAAAAAAATGTATGATAGATATAAAATTTTACTCATCACTCCTTGGATTTAAAAATTTAGAAACTTTTTTGCCTAACATGTGGCAGTAATAACTAAAGCAAACGCTTTGATATAAAGAAATGAAAAAAAAACACACTATCTCAAATTAAATGCTTCACAGGGGATAGCGTGTATGCAACACTACACTCCTTTTCTTTTCATAAAGACACATCAACAACAAATATTTGTAAAGTTTCTAGCAACTATGTACCTTATTTGTTGGCTTAATCTATTTGTTTTGTGAAAATTTTATTTAACACCCATTTACTTCCTTTTCCTAGCAACTAACCTTAAGTTTTACTCGAACAAGGATGTGTACGAGCCATACATGTCTATTCCGTCGTTACGGCCATGTATGCGTGACTCAACGGTCTTGTTGGATGACGACTTTCAGTAAAATCTAGAAGATCCCATACCCTATATCGTTCTTCATCCTAACCGCTGGTTAAATACGAATGAGGATGTGATCAAATTATACATGCCTATTCCGCCGTTACGGCCATGTATGTGTGGTTCAGCTGCGTTGTTCATATGGTACTTTTGGTGAAAGATTGCTTGTATGATCAACCTTAAGCCTTTTACCTAATTTTCTTTTTGAACTTGTTACTCCTAGGCTCTAGTAGTGGAGATGTGTATCCTTGCCAAGCATATGATAGAAAATTAATCACGACTGAGCAAATGAGTGTACCAATTAAATGTTGCACCCTAGATTAGTTGAGTGATCTGAGTGTTTTCATTTTCATATTTTGTGAGGTGCTTGGTTATGTACAGGTGATTAGAACAAAATGATGCTTAAAAGGAAAAATCCTTAACTACGATTGGGATACATTTTCAAAACTTTTCTAAAAGTCTAATTGAGGACAAGTAAGATTCAAATGGGGGATATTTGATGACATCAAATAATGTCACTTTATTGCATCATTTATCCCAAGTATTTTACCCGCTTTTATATAATTATTGCAAGATTTGGTACTTAATTGCTTTAAAGTTGATAATTGCACTAATTATATAGTGTTTTGTGAATACATGCTAAAAGGCGCACAATTTGGAGCTATAACGAAGATATTTGAAGATTGCTAAATTCTGACTACATACGCCGTATCCAGCAAGGAAGATACGCCGTATCTAGCAAGGAAGATACGGCGTATCAGCGCCTGGACTTCACAAGAAAGCGCGTTTGACCAATTTCCAATAAGGCGTATCTCTTTACTGCTATACGCCGTATCCAGCTGGATAAGTATTCAAAGATAAAGTATTAAATGTAAATTGGGAATGAAATCATAGTGCGCACTCCAAGGAATCCACCCCTATACGCCGTGTCGACCTTACTCAGTATGGCGTATCCAGTCTTTTTCAGACACTATAAAAAAGACTCAAAAATGACACGCTGTAAAATTATTTTCTCTATACCATACTCATAAGAGACGATTTTCTGAAGAGAAGAAGAGTCACCAAGGTCAAGCATCAACCATAATTCCATAGAAGACACCGTGTAATTTCTATACTCTTGTAATCATTTAATTTTTGGTATCGTTCGGTAAAACGTTTAGTTTACCTTGGTTATTTGATCACACTTGTATAATTACAATGGTTATGGGCTAATACCCTTGGGTATTAACCATCCTAATGAAGGTTTAATGTTTGGTTTATTTAAAAATCGATTTCTTAATTAATCATTAAATTGTTTAATTATGTTTATCACCTAATACTTCTCTATGTGCTTCAATATGCGACCTATCATTCAATTGGGTCTAGTGATACCTAACAAGTAATCTAGATACTAGGATAAATCTCCATATCGTGTTTGATATTACTAGACAAATAGGATCACAAATAACGTTCTATCTTTGCCTTTAAATTATGAGCTTAGTTAGACCGGTAGGTGACCTATAATGTTTCAACAAGTATGTTCTTAATTAATTGGTAAAGACTCGAATAGTGGAATACAAGTATATAAAACACCGTCAAGCAAAAAATGGGTAAAGTCCTGATGGACTAGGGTTTTAACAAGATCACCACTGCTTTAATTCTCTAAGATATATTATAATTAAACTAAAGGATGATTTATGCGGATGCGTTAATTGTGACAGGATTAATCATGTCTAGGTCTTAGGATGATGTCCCGCCTAAGTCTAAGAATGATATGCCGCTTTGAGATAAGTAATCATTGCACTAAACAAACAAACCAACGTTTAACCGAATTTAATATGGCTAATACAGTTTTCTATCATTTGTCTTGTACCGCTCTTTTATCTTCTGATTGTCTTCTTGCATGTTTATTATGTATTGAATTAATTATTGTCACCACTAAAGCTAGCTTCTTCTAAGCACCGCCTAATTCTCTTTCATCGATTGAGATGGGAATAACAAGCAAGCCCACCACTTCTATTATAGGGAATCAAACTCTATAGCACCGCTTCTTTTTCTTTTAGTGCTTTTAATGCAAAATTGGAGATTGGTCTTTTGAGTAATTCAAGTGAGGTCGCTTCCCACAAACTCATGAAGAAACTGGCAGATATTATTTACTCAAGCGACTGAATCTACTTCTTTTATATGTACTCGGCAAATGACTTTATGGAAGTCTCAAACGAAGGATCATACTTCTGACTCGCTTAGGGTGGTTCCAATCAGTGGGTTGGGACAAACTATGAATGGTAGGACTAACCGGTGTATGTTATGATATCAGTTGGGTGTTCCCTTTCTGTGTTCCAAAGTCGTTCTCAGCTTGTTCAAGGGAATTTACAAAAGATATTTATGAGGATCATGTTGTGTCGTGTGTTGGAATTGTTGTATCAAACATCGACATAACATTGTGCGTGATACCCTCGTTGACTTCTATTTTCGGTTCAGGATTTCAATTGGTAAAGAAGTTAATATTGGGCTTGGTGGAGGGCGGGACAAAATCTTACGTCCAACTGACAAGTTCATCAGCCTTGAAGCAAACTGGGATGATCGATTTTGCACCGGTACATGCAGTGATTGAGGCTGCACAACGTAAACGCGTCAAGTATGAAGCTTGTTGGGTGTGCAAACCCAATCCTACATCGGTAGAATTATAATCTTAAAGTTAACATATAAGCTTGGTGGGCTACTCCTTCATCTCCAATTGGTTTTATGAAACCACAGTTGGGCTTATATGTTAGACTTGGTGAGATGCTGGGCCTAGGATATCCAACAACTGGTATCACAGCCAGGTTGGGCCTAGTGGTGGTGTGGATGGTGTTTCCTCGGTTAAACCCCAGTTCAACGGTATTAGTGGATCCCGGTAAACTTTGTACCGAAAAGAAGCCGGTAAAAAGGTGGGGTGTTCTGATGGTAAAGGTCGGCGGTATGAAAAAGGTGGGATCGTGGCTATAGTTGAAAGGGAGGCCCATGGTGGTTTAGGTTTGATGGGAGGATTGTTGAGTGTGCAAACCCAATCCCACATCGGTAGAATTATAAAGTTAACATATAAGCTTGGTGGGCTACTCCTTCTATCACCAATTGGTTTTAGAATAGAACCTCAGTTGGGCTTATATGTTAAACTTGGTGAGATGCTGGGCCTAGGATATCCAACAAAGCTAAATGTGCAGATTTTAGATTTGGTTTTCTCCCTTTCTCATCCTCTTCTTTTAAGGAAATTGAGAAGGATACAATGACCTTATCGAAGCGGATCTGAAGATTTTTTATGACTCAAGACATTGGGGCACGCACTACTGGTCACATTTGTAATAAAATCGACTTTGCTATCGCTGGAGAAGTGAGAGCTCAAATAGTATCTCGGCTGCCCACTAATTTCTTATAAATATAAGTGATGTTATTATAATAGTAAAAGTAAAAAGTATTAATAAAAGGTAAAAAAGTTAAAACTTAAAAAAACCAGAGAGACCAATTAATTAATAAAAACATATGAGGGTATCATTTCTACCATCTTAACGGCTTTAGTGGGTCAAGAGACCAAATATGTGTCGAAACCATAGAGAGATGACCCGTTAACGGAGGTTACTTAATCACGGTGAAATTCATCAAACACGAAACCCTAAGGTAAAATCGCTGAATTTATTATGCTTATTTGTCTTTGATAAAATGCTTGACTGGCTTTGTGTTGTGGATATGTATTTGAATGTGTATACCAAGTGTTTGACGAAATGCTTGACCGGCTTAAAGATTGCTGAATCGTATGTGTAAGCTAAGTGTTTGATGAAATGCTTCACTGACTTCAAATTGTAGACCTAGTGTTCGACGAAACGCCTAATTAAGTTGTGTGTTTTAAAGGTTTTTTAGATTGTATGTGTAGACCAAGTGTTTACGAAATGCTTGACTGACTCAAAAATGATTTTGCGTTGTTAATTTTATATCAACTTAAATTGGTTTCAGATTTAGGAATGATGTTTGTTCTAAGTTTTATGTTTTGGACGTGCTTTTATGCAAATACGTCCAATTAATCAAGAGGGTGTAATATATAGTTGTAAGCAAGCACTTGGTTTAGATACGTGCTAGGTACTTACTCTGCTTCTGGCGCTGCATAGTTAGTTATGTTGTTTGCATAATAGCAAATTTTATTGTTTGGTGGAATATAAGTGACACTTCATAAATTGGTTTATAACAATCCTAAATTTAACTTCACGGGTAGCAAAAATAGGAGTATTTCATCTAATACAAAAAATAAAGACTGAAAACTTCATATTTAATGTACGGAATGTCACAATTTATGTTTTTGCTCCTTTTGTTGTAAATGAGAAAGGCTGAATGTTCAAAGTTGATTGCTTGGTGTCTTTCAGGATAGATATATGCTAATACAATGATAGTTTGTTTTGTTTAATTATTGGTATTGTCATAATATAGAGGAAATAGTAAATGCGTTTTCTGTTTATGATTTTTGGCCAAGGATTCCCTTTACTAGCATATAATGTAAAAAGAGACTTATGAACGGTCAGATTTTACGATCAGCACTTCTCTTATTTGCGTTGCCTTAAACACTGATAGAATTCCCTTACCAAAAGTTAGAACTCTGCTTTTGTCTAAATTCCTCTAACAAAATATAATTTTCGTCACAGTTTTAAGAAATAAACTTATGGATTAGGCTTTCTAGCCCGTGCTTAAAGCAAATTCCAATGGTTCATAACTCGTGCAACCAAATAACATCCATGGCAGCATGTCATATTGATACTTTTAAAAAATCTTTCAAAAGCAATATTTTCAGTTATACTCATATTTGATATGTTGAATACTGCAATGATTAGGCTATTATTAGGGGGTGTTTGTTTCGACTTATATGTAGGCATATGACCTTATTTCATTTCCCCTTATATTTTATAAGCCCCAATCTTTTGGCTTATTTTCAGACTTATAGGCTTATTTCATAAGCCTCGGCTTATTTTGTGAGCTTATATAAGTTTATTATGATATAATAAACTTATATAAACCCTTAAATCTCAAAATAAGCCAGAAAATTGAGGCTTATGAAATATAAGCCGAACTCAAATAAGCTCATAAGCCCACATATAATCCGAAAGAAACAGCCCCTAAGCCCCAATTTTTTGGCTTATTTTGAGACTTATGGGCTTATATAAGTTTGTCGTAATACATTTTTATAAGCCCACATATAAGCAGAAATAAACACCCCCTTATTAAGTTACCAAACCTATTCTATTTATATTAGACAGAGGCAAATGCGAAACATTAAGAAGCATTCACGGATGTTAGTTTGCAATTATTATAAGTAATGTCATTATCTTATCTTATTGTGATGCCTAATTCTGATACTGATGACAATCTTAATAATAAGGATATTAATACTGCTCTGCCTATCATAGAAGCTACTTATTTATCACTAGTTGATAATTCTCAGTTTGCTACCATATTTTATTATTTGTTGTTGAGCACATCTAAGTTAGATAGACAGATTAGTAACTGTAACGGGAGTGCTGACTCGAATGTCTTCAGGAGTTAAGGGTGCTTTCATGTGTTTGGAGTGTGAGGCATGTATTTATATAATAAGAAAAGCCCAACTATTCAAAAAATTCATTTCACATTCTTTCAAGATAGTACTTGTTAGCAACTTGACATAAGCTACCTATTTATAACTTCAATTTAACCATATGCAAGCAAAGCTTGACTTGTATGTCTTTTTCGGATGGTGTTGACTGTTTATGTGTTCACATCTCAGCCTAACCGCTTAGGAGAGGCTCCGGTCATATGTACGGGTGGTATACGTGACTATTTTCATACTATAGTAAAGCTAATTAACATTCCTATTTTTTTTTCTGTTTCTCATAATTTAAATAGAATACAATTCAATTTTAAATTACAATTTTAAGTAAAGCTTAAACCGAACAGGCCAGTACAGCTGTGCAAGTCGCTTTGAAAAACCGATAAATATAGTTTATGTAAAGCTTAAACCGAACAGCCTAGTACAAGTCGCTCTGACAAACCGCCGAGAGCCGGATCGGTCGGTTATCGGCTTCTAAAAATAAAATTAAAAACCTACAAATGTATGTTGTGCTTTTGTTATAGAGATATTCACGTTTCAGCTTTGTGTTTCTTTCATGTTTGGGTTAATGGCATGTCATAGCAACGTACTTTTCAATTTGAGCTGTTATTAGATACGAACTCAAATAAGTATCACAATGCCCATCCAACTTTATATGTTTTGTGTTGATATCAGCTACTTGACCCTTTTTACCTAAAAATCCATGTCACCATGACACATGTACATGCCATGTCACTTTTTTGTACCGTCATTTTCCATGTCATGTGACACGTGTACCAAGTCATGTTTGGGTTAGAGTGATAACTTTCCATGGCAAAAGTACGTTTTGGGTCGTATCTAATAAATAAACAAATGAGAAAGTATAAGTGAACAAATGAGAAAGTATGTATATGATAAGTGAACAAATGAGAAAGTACGTTTTAGTGTTTTACCGGTGTAGCCGGTTGCCTGTATTGCCACGTAAGCAAACGTATGACAATGAAACAAATTTTGAAAGTTGGATGGGTATTGTGGTACTTTTCTGGGTTCGTATCTGATAATGGCTCAAATGGGAAAGTACGTTGCTATTACATGCCATTAACCCTTATATCAACTACAAAACTAGTTTACTTTATGTTTTTTTCGTACTATGTTTTTTATTTTTAGGTGATGGTCTAGGAAGCCAAAAGAGGGACCCGAGTTTTTTTGGAGTATATTGTCACAAAAGAAAACCCGCGCTCTTCAAAAAAAATATACTATCGCAGTCAGAATTGGTTGTCCGATGGTTCTTGCAATGGTTGAATTTGTTTAATCACAAACAAAAGATAATGTGAAAAACCCACGTTTGTCGTTAGGTCCATCCTCTAAGGAAAGAAGCAAAGCTTTCCCAAACCCGTTTCCACTGCGTTTATGATAGGGGCAATGGAACAGAGAGGACTTGTGGGCTTGGTTTTTGATACTTCCTCCAATAACAATTGTAAGATGGTGTGTGTTTTTGCTAAAAGAATATGCGCTAAAACACATTATATAGGCCTGATATGGTGAACATAAAAAATATATGCACAATAATGGAGCATGTATATATTCAACAAAGTCATGGCGAGAAATAACCCTACCCTACTAGCCCCGTCTTTAACCAATATCAGGTTAAGCCGGTGATATTTTGCCAGTGGTTGTTTGCATTGGTTAGTCAGTCATATTGACATCAAAACTGAAGATGGTGGAAGAGAAGTCATTTGGTTTGATGTAAACAAGGAGGAATTTGGGTTGATTACTCGTCCGAAAAGAATGTGTGATTTATGGAGAAGGTACAGTTGTTATTATGATCACTTGGTTGATCTAAATGGTGAGGTCGGATATGTGAGTAGTAGAACCATGGAGGTTTGGGTATTGAAGCAAAAAGAATGGGTGCCACACTGTCGGTTTAAAGAAGAAATTGTTCCTGATGGCTACATAGATGTTATGGGGTGTTGGAATAAAGACGGAGATAAATAAAAAGGAGCATCTGCGGCAATCCATTGTATGCGTTTTATGTTTACAACCTGAAAAGTGGTGTTTTACATAAAACCAACCTTGCTGGTGGTTTAGATGTTTGTCCATTTATTTTTATGTATCAGAATACCCTGTCTTCAATCCATGGCATCAACACAAATTCCTTCTCCTTGAAGAAAACTGATCTGAAGAAAAGCTGCCGAGATTTACTATCTTTTTGTTAGGCAGCGAACTTTATATATTCGTGTTGCTTTCAATGTTTTTGTTCCAGATTAGCTTAGTTTCAGAGACTTTTTTTTATCAGTTTTCGTATCTTGTTGCTTCAATTTGATTGCTTTCATATACTTGTTTTTAAAATTGAAAAACTTAAATTGAGTAATATGTTTAAATATTATTTTAATCCTTAAATCCCTAAACTTTTGTCTTTTTAGTTTATACGGTATCCTATAGGCTGATTATCTCGCAGTGACTACAAATGTAACGCGTGAGTGTTACATTGTCACATCAAAACCACGATTTCACAAGTATAATTATTTATCGCTATACAATGTTGCTTTGCGCAGGTATTCGTATAGGATACATAAATGGGTTAATTACCTAAAAATGTACTAAACTTGACACTTTTTGTCATTGTATGTAGGCTACTATTTTTTTTTTGTCATTGTGTCGCTGAACTTTTAAATTCGTGATATTGTGTGTACTACCGTTTGTGTTTTATTTCAATGTTAGTCCTTTATATAAACGATCGTTTATAATTAACTTAAAATTTGATTTTTTTTTAAAAGTCTCTTTTCTTTATTAATTTTTAATTTAAATGTTTTTAACACACATTTTTATTACATGTTTTTTTACATATATTTTTAATACACGCTCTTTAAACACGATATTTTTATACACACCTTTTTATACACCGTTGTTATACGACATTTTTTATACATACATTTATATACACATTTTTTATACAAACGTTTTATAGCACACTTTTACACATGTTTTACACATCTTTTACACATGTTTTACACAAAGAACGTGTTTATACACACTTTTACACATTTTTTACACATAAAAAAAAAGCAGATAGACGTGTTTATACACACGTTTTACACATGTTTTTTATACATGCTTTTATACACCCACGTTTTTAACACATTTTTTACACAACTTTTTTACACACGTTTTTTCACATGTTTTTACACAAATTTTTATAACACATTTTTTATACAGCAAATTTTCATACACACGTATTTTATACACTTTTCATACACACGATTTTACACTTGTTTTACAACAAATTTTATACCAGTTTTCACACCCGTTTTAAACACACATTTTTATAGACACAGAAAATAACGAGCCGTTTAAACACGCATTTTTCAAGATCTACTAGTGGTTGCATTCTTAATCGTACTCGTTTGTTTTTATAGGCTATTCTTTTTTAATCATTAGAACAGAGTTTTCCAATATCAATCTAAGTTTGAACAACTTTTCAAAATCATCATACTTTTGTAAAAACATGTGAAAAAATGCGTGTATAAAAACGTGTGTAAAAACATGTGTAAAAACGTGTGTATAAAAACGTGTGTAAAAACATGTGTAAAAACGTGTGTATAAAAATGTGTGTATAAATATGCGTGTTTAAAATGTGTGTAAAAACGTGTACAAAAATGTGTGTAAAAACGTATGCAAAAACGTGTGTAAAAACATGTGTATAAAAACGTGAGCATAAAAATGTGTGTATAAAAACGTGTATAAAAATGTGTGTACAAAAATGTGTATAATAACGTGTGTATAAAAATTTGTGTATAAAAAGGTGTGTATTAAAATATGTTATAAAAATATGTATATAAAAATGTGTATAAACACGTGTGTATAAAAATGTGTGTATAAAAGCGCGTGTATAAAAATATATGTAAAAAAACATGTATAAAAATGTGTGTAAAAACATTTATAAATTTAAAGAATAATAAGAAAAGGGACTTTTTAAAAAAATCAAATTTTAAGTTAATTACAAACGATCGTTTGTATAAAGGACTAACATTGCAATAAAAACAAACGGTAGTACACACAATAATATGAATTTAAAAGTTCAGCGACACAATGACAAAAAAATAGTAGCCTACATACAATGACAAAAAGTGTAAAGTTTAGTACATTTTTAGGTAATTAACCCTACATAAATATATTTATCCCAAAACATTAAAACATGTATATAAAACTTAGAATCAATTAGGTGGACACAAAAAGGTATATAAAAATGGTGTTTTATCCTGATAAGTGGTCAATGTTCTTAACTTTATATCGTTGGCACTAGCTAGCTAAATATAATTCATCCTTCAATTATTGGAATTTTTTCAACGCAAAAACCATAAGGACATCCACTATGATAGTTTATCAAAAGGTCTAAAAGTGATGAATAGGTTTATATTTTATTTTATCTATAGTGGAGTTTTATTTCATGTCTAGGTGGCATGAAGAAGTCCTAAATCTTAAACCTCTTCATAATTTCAAAACATTTAATGCATGTGTTATGTAAAACATTTTATGAAGTTGTAAAGGTTACACCATATAGTGAATATATGTTTATAATCACAAAAGGTCTAAAGATAATTGATGTGGCATTTTATAAACTTTTTAAAAAGATTTATCATAGTGGATGCTCTAATAAGAATTGCGTTATCTATAGTTGACTTCATTTTGTAATGAATCTTGTATGTTTTGTGACTAGGCATTCTGGTGCGTGACTAGTTCAAAATTGCAACATTTATAATGGAAAAATTTGCTAAACTCTAATAGTTTTGTTACAAAATCAGCATATATGTTGTATTGATCATATGTTTTTTTTACTGTACATTTGATATTAGGATGGAACGAGTTGACTCGAGCCTGAGCCTCCCAAAGCTTCAGCTCAACTCGTTTATATATAAAGCTCGAGTTTGGGCTCGACTTTGTTTCGAGCCTCATATTTTGATTGATTTCAATTAATGTGGAAAAGATAGCATTTAGTCCGACCTAAGTGAATCGGTTTTCGAGTTGACTCGAATAAAACCCGAATTATATAATTTTATATTATTTTCATTTAATTATATAGATTTTTAGCACAAAACAAATTTTAATGCTTAAAAATGATTTATACTACGGAATCGAGTTTTAATGGTTTTCTTTTGGTATATAACTATATGAATTTTTTTTATGTGAATTCGGTTTTTGGTTCAGTTTGATTTTCATTTTGCCAAAACCATATTCAAACCGAAAACTGAATTTTTAATTCAGTTCGGTTTTTGCAAATTATGCCCGTTTACAAATGTTTGATTTTGGTTTTCGATTCCTGTGGTTGCTAACCAATTTGTGAACACTCCTGTAGAATAGTTTGTATAAACATGGGCTCCATAAACATATCAATTGTAAGCGTACATGTTTTGTTCATAGAGATGATAGAAACCCAACCCATAATTGACTCAGACAGCTTTAGCCCAGTCCTTAAGTTTTGTCTTTTGGTGCGGTTCTAGTCCACCAACATCACAGGACCAAATATATAACCAAGTCCAACTATGATAAATTGATAACTTTGTATTGAACCGAACTACATTACATATTTAGTTTTCGCCTTTTCGGTTTAGATATGGTTTTGACAAAATAAAAACTAAATCAGACCGAAATATTAAAGATATGGGGTTTTTATATTATTAGTCGCTTAAAAGAATATAAAAGATGAGGGTTTTTATATCATTGGTCGCATCAAAAGCTCAAGCTCCTATTTTAAGAGCTTATGGATTTTAAAAGCCCCTATGAACTTGTCATCCAAACAAAGCTATTTAAAGTTAGCTTATTTTAAAAGTTAAGCTTATTTCTAAACACACGTTATTGCTTGTACATGGGTCATTAAACATGTATGTATACAAAACTTAGATTGGATATATAAGAATGGTGTTGTATCATATGTGGTCAATGCTCTTATCTATATCGTTACCACTAGCTAAATATTCGTCCCTTAATTATTGGAATCTTTTCAACGCATATAAATAAGGATTGCGTTATCATCTATAGTTGACTTTATTTTGTTGTAATGGGTTTTCTAACTATTTGTTGGGGTTTAAGGCCCAGAACAGGTAGAGATAATCAATGACCTAACTACGTACCAAATGAATGGTTACCAGATATAACTTGGAATCATGTAATCACTTTCAAAAGTAAAATGCCTGGGTATCACGAATATCTACTTGGGATAAGACAAAATGTGTGTTCTTGATTGAGGCACCAATCAAAAACCCTTGCGCATCCAAGTGTTTTTGTTTATGTGTATGTTTTCACGCAGTTATTCTGTGTGTCTCACAAGTAATATGTAACCTCCTATATATAGGAGAATACTCAAGTCCTTAGTCAAATAATTTTGAGAGATTATAGGAGATATAATCTCTTCCATAATTAGAATCCTTAATTTCAGGAATTAGTGGTTACATGACCATAATTATCGTGGTCATTAAGTGTGATTGCAACTTACCATAAAAAATGGTCAAAGCAGTTACAAGTCATTGAATTCTATCCAGAGGGATTTCCATTCAGTGTCCTGAAACATCAGCTAGCCCGCTGAGGAGCATACCCGCTGAAGGTTCAATACTGAAACAACCTCTGATGAGCTAACCCGTTGAGGATACTTCCTCTGATAGATTACTCGTTGATGGAAACCTTCAGCTTACTCACTTAGTGATTTGCAAAGCTGAAGCCATTAGTCCTCTGATGAATGTCCTTCAGTCTAGAATTTCACTCACTGAAGAGCAACTCACTTAAGTTCATCAGCGACTAGAATTCCCTTAACCACTAACATGGTGTTTAGTGACCTCTGGGTGAACACTCCATTCCTCCATTCCCAGATATCGGTATGAACAAATCCTTTCAATTGAACTAAATTTCCAACAATCCTTCCCAATTTAGTACAATTCCTTTGCATGAAAAAATAAACATAAATCAAACATGCGCATAAATGAAAATGTCTTAATGATTGAATTTCCATCTTTGTAATTACACGTTCAAATATTCGAGAATCAGGGTGTTGATGTGCTGTCGTTGTATGTATGATTTACTTATTCAAGTTTTAAATTTATATTTTGCCGACTAAACCAAAAACAACACGTTAACGGGCTGTGTACCCGGTCAGTAGTAGTTTCGTGGTAAGTAGGGTGTTGAACACTTGAAGCGAGGTTAAATCTATCAATTTAATTAATATCTTGGTTATCTAATCTATGTTAATTCTATTCTATTCTAACCTATGTCAGTCCTAACTCCTAATTCTAACGGGAAAAGATGATTTTCAGCCTGAGAGACTGACACGGTTTGTTTGGTGACTAAAATCAATTCAAGAGACTGTTACCCATGCAAGCTAATTAATAGAAGATAAAAGAGCGGTTGAACCTTATATAAGAAAACTGTATTAACCATTATTAATCCGATTAGAAAGTTGGTTTGTTTATTTAGTGCAATGATTTCTTCTCTCGAGGTGGCATATCATTCTTAGACTTAGGCGTTACTTCTTCCTAAGACCTAGACACATTAATTCTGTCACAATTAAAGAAGTGTCCGCATTAAAGCATCATAATTTGCTGATATAATTCTATCTTAAGGATTAAAGCAATGTGTGATCTTGTTTAAACCCTAGCTCGTAGAGAATTTACCTACTTACCGATTATGGCTATTTATCACTGTGTCCACTTGTCCAAATATCAATGGATTCAGAACTTTACTAGTTGAATTATCTAGGTCACTGATAGTCAAACACGATCAATAACCATTGGCAATTTACAATTAATAGTTAAGCCCCAAAGCGTATCCTAGACACAGACTTAGAGGACAGTATTTGTGATATATTATTCAAGATGTATAGATTACTTATGGAGAGCTATACCAGACTTAGATCACTTGGTCCGTTTTTCAGATCCAGTTGAATGATAGGTCGCATACAAAAAAGCAGCAAATAGTATAAATTGATTAACATAAACAGCACGGCAACGATAAATCAAGGAAATCGAGACTAAACAAATACCAAACATTAAAATCTTCTTAATAATGGCTTAACTACCGAAGGTATTAGCCTTCAAAACGTCTTAATAAATACAAGAGTAATTATTTACGGAAGGTACAACTAATGTGTTAACGGCATGATACCAAAAACTGAACGATTACTAAAGTATATGGAATTACACGTTGTCTCCTATGGAATTGATAGCTTTGCTCGACCTCTTCTGCTATTCTTTTCCTCTGAAAATCGACTTTTGTGGTTTAGGTATCGAGAAAATGATTTTGCACACTTAAAAATCGTTTTTGAGTCTTCTATTTATAAGGTCTGAAAGTCGGTTGAATACGGCGTATCCAAAGAGTTGGATACGGCGTATTGAGGGTCTCTTGGAGTAAGGATCACGTTTGATATCTTCTAGAATATTATATTATATCCATATCTTGAATACATATTGATTCTCTCTGGATACGGCGTATTGAACTTCATTCCTTTTGTGGTCTTTGGTGAACGCAGGCACGGATACGCCGTATCTTCTTGATGGATATGGCGTATAGGTCTTCTGAACAGTAATCTTCAAAATATCTTCATTTAAGCTCCAAAATGCGCGCCTTTTGCTATCTTTCACCAATCACTCCATAATTACTGCAATTCTCAATATAAATGATTAAGTAAACTGTTCTTTGCAATGATTTTACAAATTGGGTAAATTCTTTGAATAAATGATGCTTAAATTTGGTATATTTGATGTATTAAATATCTCCCCAAAGAATCTAATTGTCCTCAAGTGCCTTTAGATAGTCTATAAAAATGTCTCCCTAAGGATATTTTCCTTTAAAGCATTATTCGATCAATTACCAAGTACACAACCAAACACGCCTCACGGAGTAGGAAGATGAAAACACTCAAATCACTAAACTAATCTATGTGGTAACATGTAACTAATTTGCTCAATTGCTCGGTCGTGAGGAGTATTTTATCATAAGCTTGGCAAGGATACACATCTCCACCGCTAAAGCTAAGGAGTAACAAGTTTATAAAGGTAAATATGGGTTTTAAATGGAAAAGCGTACGGTTTATTACTCTAACTAATCTTTCATCGATACCAATGTTCCAGGAGGGCGACAAAGACCACACATACACACCCAAATCTACAGGATAGACACATGTGACTGCTCATTCCCACCTCGAAAAAGCTAAAGATTAGGACTAGTAGAGTAAGTTAGGGTAGGAACCTTCTAACTTTCACCAAAAGTCGTAAACCAACGAGGCGGCTGAGACATGCATACACACCCGAATCCACGGGATAGACACACACGCTCGATCACATCCCTGTTCGAGTAAAACCAGCGGCTAATCATTAGGTGAGAGGGAAGTAAATTGTTGTTAAATAAAATCAAGAAACAAATAGATTAAGACTTAAAATACAAGTTGCTAGACACTTATTTTCCAGACCGTTATCATGATAAAGACACAACTATTTACAACGTCTTGATCATAGATAAAAAACAACATACTAAGTTGGCGTTCCCATAACGGTCAACTTCTCAATCATCCCAAAACTTTACATACCCTACAAGGTAAGTGGTGATATCTTCCACTTTGTACAATACTCTACATCATTGATTTTATTATACGTATCAACGAATAATCGATCCTTCATGTAATTCTTTCGGTAATTGCGAAACGATTATCATCAAACTTTCTCTCTCTTTTTGTACTTTTCTCATTTTTTTTCTCTTTTTTCCCTAACTATACTTCAAATCTCGGTATAGTTTCACTATCTTCACGATCATAATAATTCCGGATAATTCCTTCGGTAGTTCTTCATTCTTCGGATTCACCAATAATTGTGACGGTAGTAAAATCACAAGAGTTTTGACTAATATACATTCCCATTTGCAATGTGCAAATTTCCAACCGCACCAAAGATAGAAAATGACACAAGACTCGGGAAATACAAACTTTACACTTTAAGCAACTAGCAACTGTAAATTAAACTTAATCTAACAGGGTAGGTTAAGGTGTAATGGTGTAACGAAACAAATAATTGGTGTAAATTCCTAAAGGATTGGCTATACGGGTTGTTCTAGGGGTATCTTACTCTTAAAATGAGAGTAACAAAGGGTTTAAACTGGAGGTTAACTAACCGGTGTAGTTAGTTAATAAGCAACATGTATAGACGATTTATGTGTAATCCTAAAATTTACCAATTTAAATAAGTTACTCCATCTAAATCCATGGTACTTATCATTGCGGTCTCGAATAGATATACCAAGCCAAGTTCTAAAGTCTACAACATCACCGGCACACTCATATTTTGTGGAATTTGGGTAAACATTTGGAAACGGAAAGGTTAAATCCTCACAATATCTATCAAGGGTTATTGTGTGCGGGTTATGTAACATGTAATTTCACAAAAGTATGCTTGAATTTTTTTTAAATTTGAGCATAATTTAAGCATTTTAGTGTGAAAATTAGGACAAGTAAGCATTCTAATTCCATCCCCCCACTTGAATTATACAACGTCCTCGTTGTATATATAAAACATTAAATACGGGAATTAAAAAGAATTAGAATGAGAAACTCCCCTGAGATTTGCTTGGTAGATTCTCCAAGTTGCGTTTATGAGCAAGAATTCGTGTTGAACAGCCGCCTTGAAGTTTCAAGACTCCAACACTTCAAAATTTCCAGATCGTAGATTCTTCACCATTATTCGTCGATTTTTCATTCTCGAGGTTCTATGTAAATTCTAAGAAAACAAATGCAATTCTATCTTGGTACCTATGGTTAATTTAAATTAAACTAAACAAACTAAATACGGGTCAGACTGTGGATACGGCGTATGAGTTACCTGAATATGATGTATTCGCAGTTCTGACAATAATGTTTTTAAAGTGCATGAAAAATAAAGACTGATAACGTCCAGATATTCAATACGCCGTATCCATGGGGTTTGGATACGCCGTATTGACATCTGGGAAGACAGACTCGATAACAAAATTAAATAACAATCCGGGTTGTCTCCCGGGAAGCACTTTTGTTTACAGCGAAGTCTTTAAGTTAGACTTTTCTTCAGCTTCCTTTTATTCCATCTCGTGCACGCTTATGTGCCCGCGTGTGAAATCATATAAATTGTAATTATCCTGCTTGGTTCCGTTGTATGAACTATGTTGCTGAACTTACTGCCTGGCTTTGTTCTATCATGCACAAACAAACCAAAAAGTCATATCGTGCCATATATCAAAAAAAATGCGAGAACCTGTTTAAGTGTTAGATACATCAAGATATGAATAATAATAACAAATGTACATATGTAAACAAAAGATAAAGATAAGAGAGATCACGGGTCAGGCTGTTGACGGTCCTGCTGAGTTGTAGAGGTGCTGGCCTCACCAGTCCTCTGTCTGGTCCGTCTCTGGAATGCAGCAGGTGAGCTCCCTCGAAAAGACACGTCGAATGCCTGGTATGCCAACCCGCTAGCCTCCATCAGCCGCGTCATACACGTCATCATCCATGTAGAGAATCTCCCATGATCAGTCATCGATCTCTCCACAAGTCCTCGTAAGCTCCCAACATGACGCAATCCCTGTACATCCTCCTCCAATCTCCCTAATCTCTAAACCATGGTACTGGCAGGATCTGGTGATGGTGGTGGCTGCTGAGGTGCCTGTACGGGTGCCAGATCAGCCCGGCCACCCTCGTCAATAATCAAGGCATCCTCAGCATCAGTAGGGGTACCAGCCGCAGCATCGGGCAACCTCTCTGGTCCCATAGCCACCCAGGCCCAAGTATCATCAAGCTTAACACAAATCTACAGCCTAACCAACTCTTCCATATCAATCACCAGAAGCTCAAGGGCAATAATAGTCAATCCACCTAATATCTCTATAGTCAAGAGCCCAAAGTGATCTGCTAACCTAACAACAAAATGACCTCCAGAAATATGCACCCCGCTCTTCCTCCCAGCGGCAAACAACCTCAAATATCTCCCTAACAAGTAAGAACATTGACCGAGCCAACGTTCAATCCCCTCAGATAAAACAAATTTGTCACGGTCACATTCTCAGGTGCCTGACTCCTCCCAGCGATGCTACACGCAATCAACCGATGGCACAACCTAAGAATAGGGTCCCTAAGCAAAGTGTATAACGGGGTCGTGCCAAGGAAATCTCCTGCAGATGAGATCCCCATCCAGTAATCCATCATATCCCCCTTATCGGGGATCTGCCTGGCGCTCCCGGTCCAGTAAACTCAAAATACCGCAGTCTGCATCTCCTCCTCAGTGTGCAATCCTAGGGCTACGATGAACTCCCTCTAGCTCATGCCCCTCCTAACTCCACCCAACTAAAACTGCAGAATCCCAGGGGTGTCTAGATCAAGAATAGTCTGCCCAAACCTAAATGTGCTAAAAAAACTCCAAAATAAGCTCATGCACCAACGGTCCCCTGATATCCAACATCCTCCTCCAAGCCTGACTAGTAAATACACTAACACCGGCCTCATCACGGTGCTCCATCATCAACCTAGCTGTTAAACCCTCAAACATCAGAACCGACAATCCCCAAAATCGAATACTGGTACATTGTGTACCTCCCTCATATGAATCCTGGCTAATCTTGCCTCAAAGTCAATAATATCAAAATCCGTATACTCCAACCCCTTGTATCTGAGAAAATGGTGTCTCTGCTCACGTAGTGGTAAGGGTGCCATACCTGCAAAATCAAACAAGGAAAGCATAAGAGTATAGAAATTTAAATATTCTGTTCAGACAGTGAATACGGCGTTTCAAATTTAATGAATACGCCGTATAGGGATCTTTAAGTCAATACACCGTATAGGTGTTTAGTCAATACGGCGTATGGGTCTAAAATCTTAGGATCCTTATTCAATTAATACACCGTATTTAGTTCAATGAATACGTCGTATCCGCGTTCCTAATTTGGGTAAAAATGATCAATACGCTGTATCCATTAGAGTGGATACACCGTATTGATCTGCACTTTATAAAAACCAACAGGGTCTTCCCTGTTTTTACCCATATTATCCCACATCAAATTTATTAAAACATATCTATTCAGGGGGGGAACATATTCTTATCAACTATGTTATCAATCCATCTAAACCATAATACCAAGCCTTAACCCTAATCTTGAATTAAAAGCTCAAATCGAAAGAATAAAAAGATTAGGTACATTACCGTATGATAAAGATGATGGAACGAGTATAACAATGCTTAAATCAATAAACCATTTGGCTTAGTAAAAACTTAGTGTATGTGTGTGTGTGTGAAAAGTTTGTGGTAAAACTTGATCCGGCGTATTGAGCTGATTTTATACCCAAACTCGATACGCCATATCGGTTAAGTTGAATACGACGTATAGGCGAATTCTGTTGACTAGGTCAACGCAAGTTAAAAGCAGTGGATACGCCATATAGGTTTTGCCTTAATACGCCGTATCCAATCTTGGAGACCAAATTTCCTAAGAGTAAAGCAAAGAGAAACGTACCTTGGCCTCCGCAACATTATTGCACAAACACCATCCTTATAATACCGCTTAGGGTCGAACGGAACGCCAAACGGCGCACATAAATTCTTAATGAGATAGAATAGCATTCCGTTTGCGTAACAATTCCAAATCATGATTTTTATATTTAAGTTTATGACAAAACTTTCAGTTATAAAATCTTTATTATTTTTATTGTGACTTGTTTCAAAAAACTCAGTCGACCCATGTGTATTTTCATTATCCTCAAAAGGTTGTATTATATCGATATCATTATTATCATTGTCTTTTTCTGATTTTAAATCATCGGAACAAATAATGTTGAAGGGGAATAGATCATTAAAGTACAAAACATTTTGTTCCTCCTCGTCATATTCAGACAATGATGTTTTGTCGTTTAAATCAAATTCATCGATATGTTGGGGGTTTAAAATTGTTTCAGTAAATAAATCTGATTTAGACTTTTCAGCATCATTGTAAACAATGGCTGGAAATTCGTTCTCAAAATCGTTAAAGAAGTCTAAATCATCAAAATTACTGATTGCAGGCTCAGGTGATGGAATTGAAGGCATGACTTTTTCATAATCATTTTCCGAATCTGTTTTCAAATTGTTGATAGAAATCATTTTATAAGAAAAAGAGTTTTTGTCACAAATTATTATGTAATCTTCATCATCGGATTCGTCAAACTATATTCTAAAGTTAATTTCATCGTTAATAAGAGTACTTACTTGAGATTTGTATCGAGGTGCATCCTGAGGTGCAAAGTTATCATTAATGACTATAGCTGAAAATTTAGTTTCCACAGAGCTAAGGTCATGAAGATCATCATCAACTCTGATCTTTCCATATGTAGCAGTTTGCCAGTTAAACACTTTCCCACGTTTACGAGCTTTTTCCTCCTCGAGTCTGATGTACTCCTCCATAGTAAGGTTTGGATTGTTCATCCTGAAACAATCTTTCTAGAAAAACTATTAAATAACAAATACGTCGCGTTTAGTGAACTGAATACGCCGACGTCGTATTACCAAATGAAATAACATAAGCGCAACATGCAAAACTAAAAAACTAATCTAAAATAAACAATTCCCTAAAGGGTTAGATCGAATCCTAATGTTAAAAAAACCAAAATATCCAATAAAAAATCAAGATTAATTTTTCACTCCCCGATAACGGCTGCTAAAAGAGTTTAATTAAAAAAAAACAAAAACTTATGTGGATGTCGTTGTACGTATGATTTTACACAAATTCAGTTTTTAAATTTATATTTTGCCGACTAAACCAAAAACAACACGTTAACGGCAGTGTACCCGTTCAGTAGTATTTTTAGTGGTAAGTAAGTTTCAGAACAACACTTGAAGCGAGGTAAATCATATCAATTTAAATAATATCTTGGTTATCTAATCTATGTTTAATTCTATTATATTCAACCTATTCAGTCCTAACACTCCAGTCTAACGGGAAAAGGGGGTTTCCAGCCTGAGAGACTGGCACGGGTTTTTTGTGACTAAAACAATTCCAAGAGACAGTTACCGCACGACAAGCTCAATTAGCAGAAGATAAAAGAGCAGTCGAACCTTTATATAAGAAAACTGTAATTTACCAATTATTAACTCCGAATAGAATGTTAGTTTGTTTATTTAGTGCAATAATTTCCTTCTCTCGAGTGGCATATCATTCTTAACTTAGTAGTTACTATCTCCTAAAGAACTAACACATCAATTCTGTCACAATTAAAGTATCCGCATAAAACAGCAAAGGGATCCTATTTGCTGATTATAATTTATCTTATGGATTACGCATTGGAGATCAAGTTAAAACCTAACTCATAGAACTTAACCCAACTTACCGGCTTAATGCAATTTATATACCACTAGTAGTCCACTTTTCCAACTATCCAATATAAGCATAATGTTACTACGTGATGGTTAAGAGATTATCTAGGGTCACCTACAAGTCAAGCACGGCGATCAAGAGCAATCCATTATGGTGCCAATATCGGTAGATAGTGCTCTCTAGATCTCAATGGGAGGCTCCGATAGGATGCGGTGGATTCTCTCTTCATTTTCCTCTCTATCTCTCTCATTAGACTAACCATATATTAACCGAGTAGAGCATAATCTATGTTGTTCTAGATCGCGTGCAAATAAGATCTATCTGCATATTGAGAGCTTATCCGGCTCTAGATCTGCTGGTTTGCGACACTAGATCCATTGAATGATAGGTCGCATACAAAAAGCGCGTAAACAAGTATAAATGATAAACCTAAACAACACGCAATGTAAAACAAGAAATTGAGATACAACAAATACCAAACATTCAACTCTTCATAGACAAGTCTAAACCGAAGGTATAGCTTCAAACGTACAATAAATACAAGAGTAATTATTTACGCCAAGGTATAAACACTAACCGAAGTTAAGGAATGATACCAAAAACGAACGATGACAAAAGTATATGGAATTTACATGTTGTCCTCCTATGGATTGAGAATAGCTTTCGCTCGAACCTCTTCCTAGCTCTTCTTTCTTCTTTAAAATCAGAAGCATTTTTTTTTTTGTGGTTAGTATCGAGAATATGATTTGTGTGCACACTTAAAACTCATTTTGATTCTTCTATTTATAAGGTCTGGAAGTGGTTGAATACGGAGTATCCCAAGGAGTTGGATTACTGCGTATTGGGGATTTTTGGAGTAGGTCCACGTTTGCTACTTCTAGAATTTATATTAATCCATGAAATTGAATATGGGTATTGAGTCCTTTCTGGATACGGCGTATTGAACATTCATACCTTTTGTGGTCTTTGTAAACGCAGGCACGGATACTCCGTAGCTCTTGATGGTACGGCGAATTTGGTCCTTCCAGAAAGTAATCTCAAAATATCTTCATTTAAGCTCCAAAATTGCACGCCATTTTGCTAAATTTCACCAATCACTCCATAATTACTGCAATTCTCAAATATAAACGATTAAGTAACAGTTCTTTGCAATAATTATACCAAATGGGTCAATATCATAGGATAAATGATGCTATAAATTAGGTACTATTTGATGTCATCAGGTGTTCTAAGAATTGAACCCTTCAACCCATTTTAGTACCTGAAGGTAAATACACATAAGTTTTCAAACACTTAAATGCTCCTGACACTATTACATAGCCATGTGTCCATATCCAATTCATAAATGTTATAAGACCCAAAGTCCATGATCCCTGAAGCGGCAAAACCTTAACATTCACATAGGTAGTTCCTCTTTATTCCTGCTCCTACCAAGCACTTTTTCAAAAAAATTAACCATTGAGAAATTAGCAACTTCATCATCCTTATCAGCAGGTTCCAAGCACATCCTTAGGATGATTTGTAAAACATGTGCTGCTGCCCTCTGAATGTTTCAGCTTTCCACATTGAACTCAGCTGCCAAGTTTCCTCAGCAGGGAGTTGGGCGTCCTAGCATTTAGCGACTTAGTTAGACTTTAATTCCATCCCTTCAGTAGAATTTATAACCAAGTCTCTAGCCAGACCCTTCGTCAAGTGATCAGCTAGGTTTTGTTGAGACCTCACAAACTTTATAGATACCACCCCATTCGTGATCAGCTCACGAATCATGCTATGCCTAACACCTAGATATCTGGACTTCCCATTATACAGCTGGCTATAAACCTTAGCCAATGTAGCAGCACTATCACAACGGATAGAAATAGGTGCTATAGGTTTGACCCATAGAGGAATCTCAAGGAGCAAGTTTTTCAACCATTCAGCTTCCTTACCAGCAGCTGCCAAAGCCACAAATTCAGATTCCATTGTAGAACCAGTGATACAAGTTTGCTTCTTGGAAGCCCAAGAAATTGCACCACCACCAAGTAAAAATACCCAGCCACTTGTAGACGAATTATCTTTAGTGTTGCTGATCCAGCTTGTATCAGTGTAACCTTCCAACACTAAAGGATAACCAGAGTATAACAGTCTATAGTCCATGGTTTTTTTCAAGTACTTCAGTACCCTTTGAATTTCTTGCCAGTGTTGAGTTCCAGGATTACTAGTATACCTACTTAGTTTACCCATAACAAATGCAATGTTAAGTCTGATATAAGTCATGGCATACATTAAGCAGCAAATCACCCTAGAATACTCAAGTTGATATACAGCCTGACCTTTATTGGGTATCAGCTTCTCACAAGTATCCATAGGAGTACTCACTGGAGTGCAATCAGAGTAATTGAACTTCTTCAGAACTTTCTCAATATAATAAGACTAAGAAATTGCTATTCCATTACTCTCATGTTTAATCCTTATACCCAGGATAACATCAACCTCCCCCATGTCCTTCATAGAAAACCTTGATGACAAAAATTCCTTTGTCAGATCCACCTAAACTTGGTCAGTGCCAAAGATTAGCATGTCATCAACATATAGGCAAATGATGACTCCTTTACCAGATTCATCAAATTTGCTATATACACATTTGTCAGCTTGGTTAATTAAATAACCATTAAACAAAACCACTTCATTAAACTTTTGATGCCATTGCTTAGGTGCCTGCTTAAGTCCATAAAGAGACTTAATCAGTTTACACACCTTGTTTTTATTTCCAGACATGATGAAGCCCAGAGGTTGGTTCATATAGAGCTCCTCTTTCAGTTCCCCATTCAAGAAAGTTGTCTTCACATCTTTCTGATGAATAATCAGACTGTGAATTGATGCCATAGCAATCAACAGTCTTATGGTACTTATATGTGCCACTGAGGCATAAGTATCAAAGTATTATATCCCTGACATTTGTTTAAATCCCTGAATGACTAGCCTTGCCTTGAACTTTTCAACAGTTCCATCTACCTTTAACTTTCTTTTAAAGATCCATTTGTAACCCAGAGGTCTGCAACCTAGAGGTAGATCAGTCAACACCTGAGACTTTATTGCTTCATCAAATGTCTTGGGATCATCCTCAACATTAAAGCAATAGGAGTGTTGGTCAGAGACCTCATCCCTTGTTCCTTTAATTAAGTATAATTGAAATTATGGCCCAAAATCCTTTGGAGTCCTATGCCTTTTGCTTTTTCTAAGCTAAGGCTCAGATTGCTCAACAATCTCATCAGTGACCTTTTCAGAGACCATCGAACCACCAGAGTTATTAGTTCCATCTTTCGGGGACCTTTGACTTGGTCTAGGGACTGATGAGAATCTATGCTCATCAAAGATAGCATCCCTTGATTCAATGATAGAGTTAATAGTAACTGAATCATTAGGTTCAATAATATAGAACCTGAAAGCCTTGGAATGCTCAGCATATCCAACAAAAATGCATTTAATGCCTCTTTCACCTAAAGTTTTCAGCTTTGGATCAGAAAGTCTTACAACTGCCCTACAACCCCAAACTCTGAGGTAATTTAGGTTTGGTTTCTTTTTAGTCCAGAGCTCATAAGGAGTAATCATGTTCCTTTTATTGAAAAACCTATTTAGTAAATAGCAAGTTGTTAACATAGCTTCACCCCAGAACCCTTGACTCATCCTAGAATAGGACAACATGAAATTAACCATTTCTTTAGCATTATGTTTTTCCTTTAAGATATACCATTTTGTTGTGGAGTATAGGGGGCATTCGTTTCATGGATAATACCAACAGACTGAAAATACAGAGTATCCATGTACTCACCTCCCCTATCAGTCCTGAATCTTTTGATCACAGACCCTTGTTGTAATTCAACTTGAGTTTTTAATACTTTGAATTTATCTAATGCTTCATCCTTTGAATGTAATAAATAAACATAGCAAAACCTAAAGGCATCATCAATAAATTTCACAAAGTACTTTTTATCCCCCAATGAAGGAGTAGCATACAAATCACAGAGATTACTGTGGATCAATTTCAAAATTTCAGTTTCACGTTTTACATTTTGAAATGGTTTCTTAGTTATTTTGTTCAGCATGCAAGTCTTACACTTTTTAGTGTCTATGTTAAAGGCTGGAATTAACCCATCCTTAGATATATCTTGCATCCTCTTAAAGTGGACATGGCCCAGTCTATCATACTATAGGATTGAATCTTTCAGTTCAAAGGTTGGTATGAAGGCTGATCCAATATTATTAGCGACAATATTAAGCATAAACATATGATTACTCAGATAACCAAAACCAATAAACACACCATGTTTTGATAAAATAAATTTATTAGATTCAATCACTTATTTATAACCACATTTATTCAAAATACTACTTGAAACCAAATTCTTCCTTATATTAGGAACATGTAAAACATTCAACAAAGAAACAACTTTTCCAGAACTAAATCTAAGATCTACACAACCACGTCCATGTACAAGGGTTGTTGACTCATTTCCCATGTGAAGAATAGATCAATCATTTAGCGACTCATAAGTCTTGAACCAGCATCTATCTTTACACACATGCACAATTTCTCCAGAGTCAACCCACCACGCAATATCATCATCCTGCACAAAGTAAGCTTCAGATACATGTGTGACATAATAAATCTGAAAGGATTTATTAAACATACTCTGGCCTTTTAGAAGGTTGGAAGAACCATCCTCTAATCCCTTTGTGCCTGATCTATTGGCTCTGTTGCCAACATTACTAGCTTTGCAATCATTTTTTAAGTGTCCAGGTTTCCCACACTTCCAATAAGTAACTTTTGGTTTCTTGTTAGGATTAGCTCTGGTATCATGATGTTTACGTTTTCCCATATTGTCATTGTACTTGGAGAAGTTGTTATGCTCTACCATATTGACAACTGAAGGACCAGCAACATTGTTGCCCTTTGGCTTGTCATTATCCTGTACTTTGGGGGACTCCTCAATGCATAGATAACTACCCAACTCAATCAGAGTTAATTTCTCCTTCAACTATTTCAAGGTGTGCTTGAAATCTTTCCATGAAAGGGGAAGTTTATGATACATGAAACCTGAATAGATTCATCCATGTTCATTTTGTGTTGTGTAAACCTTCCAAGTATACCAAGAAGTTCATTGTATTGTTCTAAGACTGGTCTTGAATCAGTCATTTTGTAATTTGCAAAATTACTAACAAGGAACTTCTTACATGAGGCATACTCAGCCATATATTTGGCTTCCAAGGTATCCCATAGTTCTTTAGAAGTTTCAACATTCTGGTAAACATCAAACAAGGAATCAGACATACCATTGAGGACTAAACCTCTGCAGACATAATCGTCATTGTCCTATTTGGCCCTTTTCCTGACTTGTTATATAGTTGGATTCTGACCACCATCCTCTAGCATGGGAGTAGTCAGCATATACACCACACTTATGTTGAAAAGCAAGATGTGCATCTTCTTCTGCCATCTTTGGAAATCCACCCTTCAAACTTTTCTAGTTTGGCAAAGTTCGAAGCCATGTTTTTCATAGCAGCAACCATTGATTATTACAAAATAGTTTACTTTGATTGTTGGGGTTTAAGGCCCCGAACAGGGTAGAGATAATCAATGACCTAACTACGTACCAAATGAATGGTTACCGGATATCACTTGGAATCGTGTAATCACTTTCCAAATTAAACTATTCGACCCTAACGCCTCGGTGTCACGAATATCTACTTGGGATAAGACCAAATGTATGTTCTTGTTTGGGCCACCAATTAAGAACCCTTGCGCATCCAAGTGTTTTTGTTTATGTGTATGTTTTCACGCAGTTATTCTGTGTGTCTCACAAGTAATATGTGACCTCTTATATATAGGAGAATACTCAAGTCCTTAGTCAAAGAATTATGAAAGATTATAAGAGATATAATCTCTTTTATAATTAGAATCCTTGATTTCAGGAATTGGTGGTTACATGACCATAATTATCATGGTCATTAAGTGTGATTGCAACTTACCAGAAGAAATGGTCAAGCCAACAATCATAAATAGAAAACGCATTTATTGTTTCCTCTATATTATGACAATACCAATAATTAAACAAAACAAACTATCATTGTATTAGCATATATCTATCCTGAAAGACACCAAGCAATCAACTTTGAACATTCAGCCTTTCTCATTTACAACAAAAGGAGCAAAAACATAAATTGCGACATTCCGTACATTAAATATGAAGTTTGCAGTCTTTCTTTTTTGTATTAGATGAAATACTCCTATTTTTGCTACCCGTGATTGTTAGATTTAGGATTGTTATAAACCAATTTATGAAGACTCACTTATATTCCACCAAACAATAAAATTTGCTATTATGCAAACCACATAACTATGCAGCGCCAGAAGCATAGTAAGTACCTAGCACGTATCTAAACCAAGTGTTTGCTTTCAACTATATATTACACCCTCTTGATTAATTGGACGCATTTGCGTAAAAGCACGTCCAAAACTTAAAACTTAGAACAAACATCATTCCTAAATCCGAAACCAATTTAAGCTCATATAAAATTAACAACGCAAAAATCATTTTTAAGCCGGTCAAGCATTTCGTCAAACACTTGGTATACACATTCAAATACATATCCACAACACAAAGCCAATCAAGCATTTTTTTTATCAAAGACAAATAAGCATAATAAATTCAGCGATTTTACCTTAGGGTTTGATGAATTTCACCGTGATTAAGTAACCTCCGTTAACGGTCATCTCTCTATGGTTTCGACACATATTTGGTCTCTTGACCCACTAAATCCGTTAAGATGGTAGAAATGATACCCTCATATGTTTTTATTAATTAATTGGTCTCTCTGGTTTTTTTAAGTTTTAACTTTTTTGCTTTTTTATTAATACTTTTTACTTTTATTATTATAATAACATCACTTATATTTACAAGAAATTAGTGGGCAGTCGAGATACTATTTGGGCTCTCACTTCTCCAGTGATAGCAAAGTCGATTTTATTAAAAATGTGAACAGTAGTGCGTGCCCCAATGTCTTGAGTCACAAAAAATCTTCAGATCCGCTTCGATAATGTCACTGTATCCATCTCAATTTCTCTAAAAGAAGAGAATGAGAAAGGGAGAAAACCAAATCTAAAATCTGCACATTTAGCTTCATACTTGACGCGTTTACGTTGTGCAGCCTCAATCACTGCATGTCCCGGTGCAAAATCGATCATCCCAGTTTGCGTCAAGGGCGATGAACTTCGACGTGTCCCGCCTCCACCAAGCCCAATATCAACTTCTTTACCAACTGAAATCATGAACCGAAAATAGAAGTCAACGAGGGTATCACGCACAATGTAATGTCGATGTTTGATACAACAATTCCAACACACGACACAACATGATCCTCATAAATATCTGTTGTAAAGGCCCTTGAACAAGCTGAGCCCGACTTTGGAACACATAAAGGGAACACCCAACCGATATCATAACATACACCGGTTAGTCCTACCATTCATAGTTTGTCCCAACCCACGGATCGAAACCACCCTAAGCGAGTCAGAAGCATGAGACTTCCATAAAGCCATTTGCCGAGTAGATAGGAAAAAAGTAGATTCAGTCGTTTGAGTAAATATATATCTGTTAGTTTCTTCATGAGTTTGTGGGCAGCGACCTCACTTGGATTACTCAAAAGACCAATCTCTAATTTCGCATCAAAAGCACTAAAAGAAAAAGAAGTGGCGCTATAGAGTTCGATTCCCTATAATAGAAGTGGTGGGCTTGCTTGTTATTCCCATCTCAATCGATGAAAGAGAACTAGGCGGTGCTTAGAAGAAGCTAGCTTTAGTGGTGACAATAATTAATTCAATACACAATAAACATGCAAGAAGGCAATCAGAAGATAAAAGAGCGGTACAAGCCAAATGATAGAAAACTGTATTAGCCATATTAAATCCGGTTAAATACTGGTTTGTTTGTTTAGTGCAATGATTACTTATCTCGAAGCGGCATATCATTCTTAGACTTAGGCGGGACATCATCCTAAGACCTAGACACGATTAATTCTGTCACAATTAACGCATCCGCATAAAGCATCATTTAGTTTAATTATAATCTATCGTAGGTGTTGGGTTTTAGAAGACTTTACAACTTACTGCTGCTGGTTCAACGTTGGTGCTGCTAGTGAAGACTTAGTGCTGCTGAGAAAGACTGAAGAAAATAGTCAAGTCTTTAGTACTGTTAGTGTATAGTTAGTGCTCCAGTACTACTGTTAGTATAGTTAGTGCTGTTAGTAGTAAGTTAGTGCTGCTAGCATATAATAGTTAGTGTTGTTAGGAGATATGCATGAGTTATTATAGGAATAGATATGCATTATCTCTTCACGCGTTTTGTAAGCACATTAGGGGTTTCCTTGGTGTATAAAAGGAACCCTAAGCATAGTCAATAAATATAGATCAATATAGACCAATTAGCAATTATAGCTTGTAACCTAGTACGATTCAAGTTATAATATAAGTGTGTGTTTGATAGAAGATCTCTTGTGTTTACTTAATATTGTTCTTTTTAGCATTGTTGATTAGTTTCCGCATAATCAATAGTGTTCAATCAGTGTTTCATTATTGTTGCTTTGGATTTATCTAAAGTAACAAACCCTTTGCAAGCAAAAGGTTAAAGATCTATTCGGGAAGAGATCCAACAAGTGGTATCAGAGCTTGTGTGGAAACTCTGAATAAGAAGAATTCCATTATTTGAAGTAGATTTACAATCAAACCACTAAGATGGCTATCTCTTCCTCAAGCTCATCAAGTTCTTCTGACAATGAGGTACAAAACTGTTCTAAACAATGTCTTGAATCTTTTAAAACTCTTCAAAAGAACTTTGATAGTGAAAGAGAAAAACATAGCAGAGCCAGACTAGAAATTCAGGGTTATGAGTTAGCCTTAGAATCTCTAGAATCTAAAATTCTTGGACATGAAAAGAATGAACTGGCTTGGGGTGAAAAATATGAGTTTCAAAACTATAAGCTTAAGTGTAGAGAAGTAAAAATCGACAACCTTAGAATGGAACTAGAAAAAGTTGTTAAGGAAAGAGATGAGTTGAAAGTTAAGATAGAAAAATGAGAAGAATCATCCAAGGGTCTTAATAAAATACTCAACAGTCTAATGAGTGCTAAAGATAAAAATGGTTTAGGATATGACACACAATTGGATGAAATGAGTAACAAATCTGAACTGATAGTGAGATTAGTTTGAGTATTTTTGAGGTCAGATTAAGTGATGAAGAGATCACACCAGCAAATGATAGGTTCTCTAAAGCAGATGGGTATCATGTTGTTCCCCCTCCTATAACAGGGAACTTCCTAACCCCAAGAGCTGACATATCATTTGCAGGTTTAGATGAATATGCCATTAGAAAGAAAATCATTGAGTCAAAAACAACTGAGCTTAATACCGATACTAGTAAATCTAAAACTAGTGAGACTGTAGGTAAAACAAATGAAGTAAACATTGAAAAACCTAAGTCAGTCTATGAATCAGTTGTGTCTAAACCAAAGATTAACAGAGATAAAGTCATCATTGAGGATTGGAACTCAGATGATGAGGATGATGTGTCTGAAGTAAACACAGTTAGCCCTGTTAAGACAAATGAGACTCAAACAGTTAAAACTCAAGTTAATAAAAGCTTGCTTTGTTTGTAAAAGTACTGACCATTTGATCAAAGATTATGATTTTTATGCCAAAAAGAGTCTAGAACCTAAGCTGAAAACTGTGGTCAATACTGGTAAAAGAGTGGTCAAACCAATATGGGATAATGCAAAAAGGGTAAATCACCAAAAATATTCAAATAAATTGAAATACCCTCAAGCAAGAAGGACTTTTGTCCCATCATGAGTTCTAACCAGGAGAGGTTTGGTTAATCCTGTTAGGCCAAATGGGAAAAGAGCAGTACATACTGTTAGTACTGCTAGGCCTGTTCTTGGTCTTTGTCTTCGTTGTAAGCTTGTTCCTTCATGCTTTGCGATCGGCTAAGCCATCTTGCGATCTTGTGTCTTTGACCAACATGCTCATACTATTGCATTATCTTGAAAGCTTTATTTCAGAGTTTGCGGAAGTCTTGTCTTATATCTTGAGCTTTTGATAGTATGTCTTCGTAGATTGAGCATTTAAATGGGATTGAGGTTGCCGTTACCACCGTTTGACCTGCAGGTTTACGTTAGTGATAAACGAGAAAATTGATTTGAAAATCAATCGACGTGTCACTCGTTAAAGAGTTTTTGTAACACATCGAGAGTGTCATGTTTTTATCAAAATTCATCAACCGTCAAACATTTACTGGACCAAATCGATATCCAATTCGTCACAATTTGAGTCATTATAGATCTCGACAAGTCACCTACCATAGAGCTCTGTTTGATGCTGGCTCAGCAGGATTTCCATCTTTCATTGTGAATACAATTAGTTTATTTTATATTTTTAATATTATATCACTCGATGTTCTGGCAAAGATTCAACAATGCTATTGCGTAGGACTTGATACAGCTTGTGAACCTGATGTATGTTAACAAGTGTTTGAAAGGAATTTGTCATAACGAGATTTTTTGTGTATCTTGGCTCTAGATCGATTTGTGGCATTTGGTTTTAGTACTCAGAAGGCTTTGGAGGCATATTGCCAAATTTCAATATCAACAATCTCGGAGTGAGATGTCAATAAGATAACGTGTGTATCTCCGTGACAATGAGACAGTTTCTGCTTGACGAGAAACCCGAATGGCTGAGATGGGTTGTGAATTGCATTCATGGGTCCTTGTGTCGTTTTTACATGTCAGCATATCAACTTGTGATTTCTTGACAAATATGTATTGACACGGTTTCGCCTTAAGCTGTGTGGAGGGCTTCTTTCTTTAGACCCTTTAATCACATTCATTTCTTTTTCATTCTTCGACGCCCCTTAATGCTTTTTAGGACGTCATTAATAACACCTTGTTGTGATTGTTCCGTGTTGCTATCTTAGTCGGCCATTATTCCCATATACATTCATCTCATCATACCTAAGGACAGCTATTTCTAACTTTGGATTATCCTGGGTAGATCCTCCGGGAATCTGGTTTGGATCATAGATTGATTTGCCTAACCTAACCACCTTTATGACTTCAGAATCGTCGTGAAATTAGTGTTGTTGGGTATATAGATCGATCCATAAATCCTTTTCAAGCACATTGAGTCATTTAGATCCATATTTTTATACATTTTCACCCCTTATTTTAATAATTTAACATATTTTTGGAAATACATTGTGATTTAAAATATGTCTTTAAAAAATCTGTAGGAGAAAATATGGTCAGCATGATATGGTTTGGAAACTTTATGTTAATATTTTGAATACATAAGATGGTCGTTGATGATGTCATTCATAGAACATTAAAACTTTGTTTTCGATAAACTCCCCTCAAAAATAGACCAATGTGAAATTTGTTGTCTTTTGAAAACTTGTGAGGGATGGGAGTGTTGAACATCACAATTTTGAAAGATTTTGATTTGTCATCGAGAAATTCTTGAAAAAATTGTGTTCAAATTTTGAAAAACAGATGTTAGGAGGACTTCTCTTCTATCGGTGAAGGTAAGCGCCATGAACGTACATTCCTTTTTTTGAGCTAAAAACATTGAATGTCTTGTGAGAACAGCTCAAGATCGAGAACGTTAAGTTTTATCAATTGGAGTACGGATAAGTTATAAACCGTCATTTATTTGAAGTCCACGGTTCTGTAATTGACATTTGCCACATAAGCATTAGGAAATTATAAATGACATGTTTTGAAACTATTTGGAACTCTCGCTCGAACTTCATTTACACACCCGTGTCAATGTTAATCGACATTTCTAAGCACGTAAATGTTATCGATTCCAAGAGACATGTCGAGAAGATTCTTTTTGGAAATTTTCTATTTTTCAGATTTTGTATTTATATATATATATATACATGTTGTCCTAAGCATTGCTATGTGAAGGTGGAATAGTAATTCCAACTCTTGTCGTGATGTAGTTGTCTTGTTTGCTGAAGGAACAACTTTTGGAACCAGCTTTAAACGTGACTGTTCATTGCTGTGGACTTGAATTCCGAGTTCTGAACGGTTATGATCAGAAGTCATTTGATGAAGAATGAGGCTTGAACTGCGTTGTTCAAACGTCATTTGAACCTTGAGGAACGGGGCCTGACGTGTTATTTTCAGCAGATACCATTTGTCGTTGTGGTGCGAGGTCTGAACTGTTGTGATCAAACATCATTTGAATATTGATGACCGAGGATTAAACTGCTGTGATCAAACATCTTTGCTGAAGATTTCATCTTTTATGAAACCATTCTGGCACTGGTTTCTTAGATATTAGTAATTTCAGCAACCACACTCTGAGATTTTCCTGCTTTTCATTGTATAGTGCATCTGCATTTAGGTCAATTCTTTGTTGCTTTTGACCATTGAATGACGTACCTACACTTAAACCCAGAGTTTATTTGCATGCATGAATATGATGGATATCTACATTTAAACCATGTGTGGAATCACTTTCAACCTTGCTCGTACAAGAGTTGAATAACTTTCCTGTGGGAACCCACCTAAGACCATCAGTCTTAAGAATTCTACCCGTTAGTTGCCACCTAAGACAAGATCTAGGATTCATTGTTTTCTTAGGGACAGTGGTAGTCTTTTTGTTTG
>BQNB010057908.1:0-38006 GCA_026074375.1 Tanacetum coccineum
TTACCTCCTGAGGAGACTAGCTGCTTCTTACCTCCTGATGGGACTAGTTGCTTCTTACCTCCTGAGGAGACTAACTGCTCCTTACCTCCTGAGGAGACGCTACTCCTTAGTTATTGCACAATTACAAAATCCGAATCACACAATTACAAAATAATTACAATAGAGATTTGATACTTAGAAGAAGAGAGGAAAAATCACTAAATAACAATTCGTTTCTTGGCGAATACAAATGTTCTTCTCTTTCACTTGAATAAGAAAGGAGAGATGAGAAGAAGAGATTAGATCACTTAAAACAAGATATAAGAATGTTAGTGATCAAGAGATTTAGAGAGAGAAAGAAGATTTTAAGAGAGAGAAAATTATCTAAAAATTTCATGCAAAGTGAGAGGTATGATTTTCTACTGAGAATGGAGCAGTATTTAAAGGCAGGAAAACACAACGGTCACTGGGGGCGGTCCTGGCGGTTCCAGAAATATCTGGGGGCTACCAGGCCTATAAGGGGGCCGCCCAATAGACTACGCTCTTGTTTTTGTCTTTTTGGGAGGGGAGGTTGTATCTGTTATGAAACCTTCCATTTTGGGAGGAAAATTTGAATTTCATATTTTAGTTTTTAATAAAACTTTTCTTTTAATTAGAAAATATTTTGTATAATTATTTTTGTGAAATACTTCTGTAAAAATATGATGGATAAGAGAAAAAAATATTTTCTTGATCACTAATCATGTTTAATGATTTGTTTGTTCATACCTTAAGTGATTACTAATCTTAGAAATAGAATTTTACGATTAATAATTTGTAAACGGTTAATTTTATCGTAAACGTTTTTACATTTTGTTATTATCAAAACGTTGAGAGGTCAAAAAATATAAATAACGGTTTTAGACATTATTTGTATTAACACAGACTCGATACTAAATAAGAAAATACAATCTGGGTTGTCTCCCGGCAAGCACTTTTGTTTACAGAAAAGTCTTTAAGTTAGATTTTCCCCAATTTAATCCCATCCTTATAAAACAATTTGGGGTCGAACGGGATGCCAAACAGCACATATAGATTCTTAATTATAAAAATGAATGGCATCCCTTTGTTAAGATAATTCCAAGTCACGATATTATCATTTAATTCTTTGATGAAAATTCTAGCAGTGAAAATTTTACTAATTGAATCATGACTTATTTACAAAACCTTATTTGACCCTTGTGCATAGGCACCTGAAACGCCCCTTAAATGACACTAGAATTTTTTTCGAAAAATAACCACATTTGGACTTTACAAATAAACTATATAAAGTTTGAAACATACATTAAAACAAACAACACATACAAGCTCATTTACATTTATAAGAATCATATATAATAACCCAAAAGTGAAAACTTAAAACACAAAAAGTTATAAACATTTTGTGAAACGCTGCCAATACGTCGTATTCATTACTTGAATACGCCGTATTGGACCAAGAACAATTACTCCGCATTCCAAAATATGAATACTCCGTATAAGTTTAGAAAATGAATACACCGTATTCATTAATTGAATACGTTGTTTTGGACTCAGACTTTGATACACCGTATCAAATGCCCGTATCTGGTTTGGAAGCCAAATACACCGTATTCATTAATTGAATACGCCGTATTGGAGCCCAGATACAGAACCTCTGCATAACCTGTAGGATTCTGCAAAAAACCCCAAATCATAACCCAACCTTCTGTAACAGACCCAAAAAGTCCTTAAATATGCAATTCTATCAAATATACCATGGCTATAAAGTTCGCCAAACTTAAACCATTCCATTAACAACCTAACGGGTTACACCATACATAACCCAAACATCGTTTAACAAGTTTTACTACTACACTTTCACATCCATCATACCATATTCACTTAACCCATTTCAAATATTAATTCTAGACACATGAACTTCAAAAGTTTGACTTCAAAATGTAAAAGACCCACGATTATACCAAAACAAGAAATTGACACTTCGGGGCTTCAACTTTGATAACTCCTTGATCCAAAAGGGTCTTCTACTTACCAAGTCCAAACTACTATCTTCTCCTCGTCAACTAGCTTTTCTCGTTACCTTTTTCCACACCACTTGGACCTACAAAACATTCATAAACTGAATTGTTAGCGAAATGCTTAGTAAGTATGTGACCTAGACTACATTATTAATTATAACTAGTAATCAACTAGCTATAACACACAAGGAGTACATTCAACACAATAAATCATACATTTCATAAGCATATAATTATGCTAACATTAAACATTCCTAGCATTGGATCCAAGCTACATTACATTCATAAACTCCTTGAACTTTACATCAAATATATATCATAATTCAATAAAATTGACATTATGATAACATTTGCTAGTCAAGTCAATATACTTACTTGATTATGCCTCTAGTTTATTACTTGAACTCAAGGCTTGATCCTCCTTAGCTTCCTATTTGGGAATTTGAACCTAATAACCATTAATTAATGTTTAGGATTATAAATAAATAACCTTTAACCATTTTGCCCAAATTCCATAACATAAACCCTAATTTAGAATCAATTAATTACTTACTTGATATAGTGATAACAATTGAGAGCTCATACTAACTGGATAACCCTTTCTTCTTGATTAATTTTGCTGATTGATTGAGTTCTTATTTTCCCTCTTTTTCCTTTGGTTGGTGTCAGCAGAAACACAACACACACACTACATGCTTTTCTTGAGATATCTGGAATGTCATATTATTTATCATTCCTAATATTTAATTAATTAAGTTTATTATTTTGGCAATACTAGTCCTCCACATAACTTCTAATAACTTAACACTTATTTATTTTAACTTATAACTTTACCATTTTCTTATAATTTACATTCTAAACAATTAAATACTTTTATTTATAAAATAAAATAATACCTCAACGAGATATAGGTGTTACAACTCACCCTCCCTTAAACGAGATTTCATCCCCGAAATCTACTCTCGAAATAAATAAGCATACCTAATCCTCATCTTCTCTTTTGATTCCCACCTAATGCTTGTATCTTTTCGATGCTTCCATTCCACCTTAACCAACGGGATTTCCTTGTTGCAAAGTTGTCCCTGTTTCCTTCCTAGACTTGCTACCGGTCCTTCTTGAAAGGTTAACTCGGGATTAATTTCTACATCATCTAAGGTAACGACACTTGACTCATCCGCTAGGCACTTCCTTAAATAAGACACATGAAAGGTATTGTGAATACCTCTCATTTCTTTGGGTATTTCTAAAGTATAAGCTACTTCCCTAACTCTCTTTAAATCTTAAATGGCCCTATAAATCTTGGGCTAAGTTTCCCTTTATTTTTAAACCGCACATAGAGAGACTTTTAGCATGACAAAGTCTCCAACATTTAATTCAATTGGTTTTCTTCTTTTATCGGCATCACTTTTCCACCTATCTTGTGCTTCCTTTAATCTTTCGCGAATGGTTTCTATCTTCTCGGTTGTCGCTAAGACTACATCCGTTCTCGCTAACTCCCTACTTCCTACTTCATCCCAACATACCGGCGTTCTACATCTTCTTCCATAAAGCATTTCATAAGGTGGCATCTTAATACTTGCATGGTAGCTATTATTATAAGCAAATTCTACCAAGGGTAGATGGTCATCCCAATTTCCTCCAAAATCAATTGTATAAGCTCGAAGCATGTCCTCCAATGTTTGAATCGTTCGTTCACTTTGACCGTCCGTTTAAGGATGAAATGCCATTCTTATATGCAACCTCGTGCCTAGTTCTTCTTGAAAATCTCGCCAAAAATTAGAAGTAAATCGTCCATCTCTATTCGAAACAATAGAAACGGGTACTCTATGACGTGCAACAATCTCGTTGACGTAGATTTTTGCTAACTTATGAACAGTGAGTACTTTTCGTTAAACGATCTACTATGACCCAAATCACATCATGTTTCTTTGTTGTCTTTAGTAACTTAGTTACAAAGTCTATAGTAATCTTCTCTATAAAGTCCATAGTAATCTTCTCCCATTTCTAAATCGGGATTTCTAAAGGTTGAACTTTTCCATACGGCTTTTGATGCTCAGCCTTAACTTTTAAACATGTCAAACACTTTTCTACACATTTAACGTAATCTCTTTTTCATCGGAAACCAATAATTTCTCTTCAAGTCAAGATACATTTTCGTAGCTCCCGGATCGTTGAATACTTTGACTTGTGCGCTTTATCCAAAAGTAACTCTTTGACGTTGCTTCGGAAAGGATTGTAGATTCTTCCTTGTCGAGTCTTAATCCCCCCGACTATCATCTTCAAGATGAGGAATATAAGATGTAATTCGCTCGCTTTTCCAATTCTTTTCTATCAACGCTTCCACTTGAGCCGCTTTTATTCTATCGAAAGTATCAGAAGTAACTATAATTTGTAATGAGTGGATTCTCGTAACCTTCTCTCTTTCTTTTCGACTCAATGCGTCTACCACTACATTCGCCTTACCTGGATGGTAATGAATTTCACAATTATAATCCTTAAGTAAGTCTAGCCAGTGTTGTTGCCTCATGTTCGGATCTTTCTTTTCTAAAAAGTATTGAAGACTTCTATGATCGGTGTAAATTGTAAATTTCACACCATAGAGGTAATGCTTCCAAATCTTCAAAGCGAATACCACCGCCGCGAATTCAAGATCATGAGTTGGATAATTCTCTTCATGCTTTTTCAATTGTCTCGAGGCATAGGCGATAACCTTACCTCATTTCATAAGAACACATCCGAGACTGGAATAAGATGCATCACGATAAACAACCATATCTTCGGTTCCTTCTGGTAAAACAAGAATCGGGGATTCACATAACTTCTTTTGTAAGGAGTTAAAAGCCATACGGATTTTGATGTTCGGCCTTGACCTTTAAGCATGTCAAGCATTTTTCTACACATTTAACACAATCCCTTTTCATACCCGGCCACCAATAGTTTCTTTTCAAGTCGAGATACATTTTCGTAGCTCCTGGACGAATGGAATACTTGGACTTGTACGCTTCTTCCAAAAGTAGCTCCTTGACATTGCTCCAGAAAGGAATGTAAATTCTTCCTTGTGGAGTCTTAATTCCCTGACTATCATCTTCAAGATGTGGAATGTAAGATGTAATTCACTCGTCTTTCCAATTTTGTTCTCTCAACGCTTCCACTTGAGCCGCTTTTATTCTATCAAAAAGGTCAAAAGTAACGATCATACGTAATGAGTGAATTCTTATAACTTTCTCTGTTTCTTTTTGACTCAACGCGTCTGCTACTACATTTGCCTTACCCGGATGATAACGTATTTCACAATCATAATCCTTTAGCAAATCTAGCCACCTTCGTTGCCTCATGTTTGGATCTTTCTTTTCTAGGAAGTATTTAAGACTTCTATGATCGGTGTAAATTGTAAATTTCACACCATAGAGATAATGCCTCTAAATCTTCAATGCAAAGACCACCGCTGTGAATTTAAGATCATGAGTTGGATAATTCTCTTCATGCTTTTTCAATTGTATCGAGGCATAATTGATGACCTTACCTCGTTGCATAAGAACACATCCGGGTCCAAAATAAGAGGCATCACTATAAACAACTATATCTTCGGTTCCTTTCGGTAAAACAAGAATTGGAGTTTCACATAACTTCTTTCGCAAGGAGTTAAAAGCTTCTTCTTGTTCTTCACCCCATGCAAAAGGAGTATTCTTCTTTGTGAGCTTAGTTAGTGATGAAGCAATCTTAGAGAAATATTGAATAAATCTTTGATAATCAAAAACTTCAAAATTTGCCAATATTCTTTGGATCTTGCCAATTCATTATCGCTTCAATCTTAGCTGGATCAACCTTGAGGCCTTTAGAGTTTATAACATGACCGAGAAATTGAACTTCTTGTAACCAAAATTCAAATTTAGAGAATTTGGCATACAATCTTTCTTTCGGAGGGTTTCTAAGACTTTTCGTAAATGAACTTCATGCTCTTCTTTACTTTTGGAATAGACGATAATATCATCGATGAATACAATAATGGACCTATCCAACATTGTCCTACACACTCGATTCATAAGGTCCATGAAAATCGCCGGTGCATTTGTAAGGCCAAAGGGCATGACAATAAATTCATAGTGCCCATAACGCGTTCTAAAAGCCGTCTTAGGTATATCTTCCACTCAGACTTTCAATTGATGATAACCCAAACGAAGATCAATCTTTGAAAACCACCTAGCGCCTTGAAGTTGGTCAAAAAGGTCATCAATCCTTGGTACGGAATATACATTTTTCACCGTGACTTTATTTAATTCACGATAATCTATGCACATTCGCATACTACCATCCTTCTTTTTAACAAATAAGATTTGTGCTCCTCACGGCAAACTACTAGGGCGAATAAAACCCTTATCAAGTAATTCTTAAAGTTGACTCATTAACTCCTTCATTTTGGACGGAGCTAGATGGTATGGAGTTTTGGCGATAAGAGTTGCACTAAGAATAAGATCAATTCGAAACTTAACTTTCCTTTCAGATGGAATACCCGGCAAGTCTTCGGGAAAAATATCAATGAATTTATTTACAACCGGAACATCTTCCACACTTTTCTTCTCGAAATTAGTATCTATCAGATGGGCTACACAGGCATAGCAACCACGTGATAAGTATTTCCTAGCCTTCATCACGAAACATAATTTAAAATCACCCTTCCTTCTATCTCTATAAATAATGATTTCCCGACCATGAGGATTTACAACTCGAACGAGCTTTTGACTACATAAGATATTGGCATCATATTTATAAATGGGGAGATTACTTCTCGAATATCATCACGTAGCATTCTTTGAAACCTTTCAACCTTAAGTTTCTCATTCCTATGGTACTCGGGACAATAACAAATCAAATCGTTAAACTTCTTCCACAACTCATTCACCGTCTCATTAGTTTGCGTAAGAGTTTGGAACTCTTCTTGAATTTTATCAACTTTTTCCGCCAGAGCATACTCGGCATTGGACAATTCTTTGAATTCTTTCAACGTGCATGATCCTATCCACTCTTCACCCTTCTCGCATATCTTTTCGTCCCACCACATTTTAGCACTATCACAAAGAAAGTTTGAGGAAAAGTTAACCTTATTCTTTTCTTTACAACTACTAGTACGAAAAGCTCCTTCAATGGCGGAAAGCCATTTAGTACTAACAATTAGGTCAATCGTTCCATCAAACTTTGGCACGTCACATGCCGTAAAATCACGGTAGGTTGCCATCTCGTTTCTATATTCATTCAATATTCCTCCTCTTTTAAACTATGCCAACTCTTTTTGAATTATCTCCTGGAGGTTATCGGTTGTTTGGCTAATCTAGAAGGGCATTACATTCTTAATTGTCTTTCCTAATTGCTTCCTTGTCATTGAGTTTAAAACCTTTGTCTCTTCATCGGTAAACCCTCTAAAGTTTGGTCCCTCGGAACTAGAGGAAGACCCATTTTCATTATCATTGTGGGTTGCATCATCTATAGGAGACTCGACTCCCTTGGAAATGGAAGCTTTTTTAACTTCCTGATGATGCTCATCTACCATCTTTTCTTCTTACTGAAATTAAGAATTTAACTTATTAACATGTATCACAAGCATCAATCATTTTATTAATAACATTTCATATATAATATTTTTCACATTCTATATTTTTCTTAAGTATATAGTCCTCATGATTCCAACAATACATATGTATCGTACTTTTATCACTACGGTAGCCAAGCGTAGTCATAGAAATATTCTACACATGTATTTTCGAAAGTCGCAAGTCCTATACACATACTACTTACTCTATCTCTAACATGCCTAAGAAGTCTAAGTCTAGGAAATCCTAACGTGACATCCTAAATTTCTTAGACCAAGGCTCTGATACCAAGTTGAAACGCCCCTTAAACGACACTAGAATTTTTTTTTTAAAAATACCCACATTTGGACTTTACAAACAAACTATATAAAAATTGAAACATACATTAAAACAAACAACACATACAAGCTCATTTACATTTATGAGAATCATATATAATAACCCGAAAGTGAAAACTTAAAACACAAAAGAGTTATAAACATTTTGTGAACTGCTGCCAATACGTCGTATTCATTACTTGAATACACCATATTGGACCAAGAACAATTACTCCGTATTCCAAAATATGAATACTGCGTATAAGTTTAGAAATTGAATACGCCGTATTCATTAATTAAATATGCCATTTTGGACTCACACTTTGATACACCGTATCAAAACCCCGTATCTAGTTTGGAAGCCAAATATGCCATATCCAATAATTGAATACGTCGTATTGGAGCCCAGATACAGAACCTCTGCAGAACCTGTAGGATTCTACAGAAAACCCCAAATCATAACCCAACCTTCTGTAACAGACCCAAAAAGTCCTTAAATCTGCAATTTTATCGAATATATCACGGCTATAAAGTTCGCCAAACATAAACCATTCCATTAACAACCTAACAGGTTACGCCATACATAACCCAAACATCGTTTAACAAGTTTTACTACTACACTTTCACATCCATCATACCATATTCACTTAACCCATTTCAAATACTAATTCTAGACACATGAACTTCAAAAGTTTGACTTCAAAATGTAAAAGGCCCATGATTAACATAAAATATACCAAAACAAGAAATCGACACTTCGGGCTTCAACTTTGACGACTCATTGAACCAAAAGGGCCTTCTACTTACCAAGTCCAAACTACTATCTTCTCCTTGTCAACTAACTTTTCTCCTTACCTATTTCCACACCACTTGGACCTACAAAACATTCATAAACTAAATTGTAAGCGAAACGCTTACTAAGTATATGACCTAGACTACGTAATCAACTAGCTATAACATACAAGGAGTACATTCAACATAATAAATCATACCTTTCATAAGCATATAATTATGCTAACATTAAACATTACTAGTATTGGATCCAAGCTACATTACATTCACAAACTCCTTGAACTTTACATCAAATATATATCATAATTTAATAAAATTGACATTATGATAAAATTAGCTAGTCTAGTCAATATACTTACTTGATTATGCCTCTAGTTAACTACTTGAACTCAAGGCTTGATCCTCCTTAGCTTCCTATTTAGAAATTTGAACCTAATAACCATTAATTAATGTTTAGGATTATAAATAAATAACCTTTAACCATTTTGCCCAAATTCCATAACATAAACCCTAATTTAGAATCAATTAATTACTTACTTGATATAGTGATAACAATTGAGAGCTCATACTAACTGGATAACCCTTTCTTCTTGATTAATTTTGCTGATTGATTGAGTTCTTATTTTCCCTCTTTTTCCTTTGGTTGGTGTCGGCAAAGAAACATAACTACACTCACTACTTGTTTTCTGAGAGATATGGGAATGTCATTTAATTATCAAGTCTGATATTTAATTAATTAAGTTTATTATTTTGGCAATACTAGTCCTCCAAGTTTTGTCCTTCCTATTTTTGGCACATAACTTCTAATAACTTCACTTATTTATTTTAACTTATAACTTTACCATTTTCTTATAGTTTATATTCTAAACAATTAAATACTATTATTTATAATATAAAATAATACCTCGACGGGATACGGGTGTTAGAGCACGAACATCGGTATTTATTGCATTAGGTAATGGTATGACATATATATATCCCCCGAAGGCTGTTTGATATCTATTTTATCATTATCATTGTCCTTATCCGATTTTAAATCATCGGGATAAAATACTTTAAAAGGAAATAGATCATTAAAGTATATAACGTTGTATTCCTCACCATCATATTCGGACAATGATGTTTCATATTTAAAATTAACTTCATCGATATGTTGAGGACTTACAGTAGGTTCAAGTGAGAAATCTAATTTAGATGTTAGAGGATCATTGTAGGCAGTGGCTGGGAACTCTTTCTCAAAATCTTGAATTAGTCGAAATTATCACCATAACTGACAATAGGTTCGGATGACGAAAACGAAGGCATATTAACTTTATCATTATCATTTTCTGAATCTGTTTTGAAACCATTGACAAAAATTATTTTATAAGAAAATGAATGTTTGTCATAAATTACCGTGTAATCTTCATTGTCGGATTCGTCAAACGATACTATAAAGTAATTTAATTGTCGTTAAGAGGACTTACTGTGGGTTCACAAGAGAGCCTTACTTCAGATGTTAACGCGTCATTATAGATTATAGCTAGGAATTCTGTTTCAACAGATCTGAGGTCATGAATGTCTTCATCATACCAGATCTTACCATACGTAGCAGTTTCCAGTAATACACCTTACCACTCCTATGAGCTTTTTCTTCCTCAAGCCAGATATAATCCTCCATAGTAATGTTGTGATCATCCATTTTAACCTGTAATAAATTCGCTAGGAAAGAAAATGGTCAAATAGCCTAATACGTCGTATTCAGCAAAACTAAATACGCCGTATGGATGATAGAGTCGAATACGCTGTATTAGTTTAAAAAAGATTATACGCCGTATCCAAGAAGATGAATACGCCGTATTGAGTATTCGACTCAGAAAGTTACAGCAGACTGTAACAATACAGAAAAACACATAAACACATAATATGCAAAAATATACAATGCAGAAATCAAACCACAAAACAAAAAAACACACAAACAACCAAAAACAATTGAAAACACATAAGTTTACACTAATCTAAATTACACTAATTCTAAGGGTTAAGTTAATCTAAGGTTAAAACCAAAATATTAAATAAAAATAAAGATTAAACAACTTCACTCCCTGACAACAGCGCTAAAAACTTGATGTGTCATCGTGTAGGTTGTTATTTTAGTTATCAAGTTTTACATTTATATTTTGCCGACTTTACCTAAAACAATACTTTAACGGGCAGTGTACCCAATTAGATGTAGTTTTGTTGGTAAGTAGGGTGTCGATCACTAAGAGCGAGAGCGTTAATCTATAATTCTATCAATATTTTGGTTAACTAAACTAAGTTAAATTAAATTATGTTAATTCTAATCTATGTTAAACATATGCTAAACCTAAGTTAATCCTAATTCTAAAGAATAAAGGGGGGGTTTCAGTCTGAGAGACTGGCACAGGTTTAGTGGTGACTTAAATCAATTTTAAACACAAAAACTCACGCAAGCAGATAATCAAAAGATAGAAAAGCGGTCTAGCCAAATATGAGAAAATTGTATTAACCATGATTAATCCAATTATAACGCTGGCTTATTTATTTTAGTGCAATGAGTGCTTATCTCGAAGCGGCATATCATTCCAAGATTTAAGCGGTAATTCTTCCTAAAACCTAGACACATAGAATTCTGTCACAATTAAATGCATTCGCATAAAGCATCATATTTGCTGATTATAATCTATCTTAGGAGATTAGTAATGGTGATCTTATTAAACCCTAGCTCATGGAGACTTTACCCACTTACTGCTTAACGGCTCTTTATATACTAGTAGTCCACTTTTTGAGTCTTTACTAAAGGAATCAGTATGTTATTTGTTGATCCTAGGTGACATGCTAGTCCAACTTGTTCACATAAACCAATGGTAAAGATAGGTCAATGTTTGTGATCCTATTACTCTAGATATATAAATTGCGGATATGGAGAGCCATCCTGGCATCTAGCTAGTGAATGATATCTAATAACATACAAAGTTAGGGAAAGAGAGGTGGTTTTAGAGAGAGAGTGGTTGGATGAACACTTTAGAGAGAGAAAGTAAACATGAAATGAAAATGCATAAATATGTAAAACAAATGAACAACCAACCACCTCTCCAAGGCATGGAGAGGTATATAAATACTTACATGTGGATTGTGGTCTTGGGCTTGCATGGGTTTATCCATGGGCCTTTAGCTAACTAACTATGTAAGTTTCCAAATAATACTTAATGAGCTAACGACAGTTATCTATAGAGTGACCGATACTTTCCTAGGATTTTCGTATTCCTAACAATCTCCCCCTAAGGGAGGTCACTCCATGTTACAAAATCTTAAACCTAGCATACTATGCTGAGTCTTCAATCTTGTGCTCGCAGACTTCTTTTTCTTTTCTTTTTCTTCTGAATATGACGTAGTGATCATTGACTTTAGGCTTGAGCTTGTTCCTTTAGCTTGACTTGTATGTGAATATGTGATCTTGAGCATCTTGAGATCATTAACCAAGCATAATCTCTTTTCGCCATCTTGTAAACTTTGCCATCTTGTGAACTTGTGAACTTGTGACTTTTGGACCGACATGCTCATACCTTTCTTGATTTGTAAACTTGAAAAGCTTTAAAGGTGCATCTTTCTTAAGTTCTTTAACTTTAACACTTCTTCGCTTCAAGAAGGACATACGGTATCAGAGTAGCGGAAGTCTTGAAACATGTACTTGAGCTTTTATGATGTCTTTATGTTTGTCGGTCGGGTATGAGCATGTGGCTATGAACCTGTGAGTTAGATGGAACTAGGTACCTTCACCTCCATCTTTAAGTATCATGCATTAAAACATGTAGCAATAAAGCAAAGGGACTAATATGGCTTTATCATTCACCTATGTTTGGTTGGAGTAACCTTCGAATCCGTGAGGATTGACCTGTGATCAGGTAGATTCAATTTAAGAAGAATCTCCTTGACAGGATTTCCAGCTAAAGTATCAAATCTTTCTAACACATATGTATTAGATTCATCAAACTCAGCATGTTCTCATTACTGGAACATCTCAAAGCAGACAGCACGATAAGAGTGAACCAGCGAGTTACTATCTCACCGATTGAAATAAAAATTGATTTGAAAAATCAATCGACGTGTCACTTGCTAAAGTGGTTTTGTGACACATCGAGAGTGTTAATCATTTCAAAAGTGCATCATCAATCATCATTTCATATACTAGAACAAGTTTGATTCATTAAGCATTGCACCATCGTTTCTTTCCAGTTGTCACAAGTTTAATTCATATATAATCGCACAAGTCACCTACCACAAGCTTGTTTTATGTTGGCTCAAGCAGGATTTCCATCTTCATTGTAATTACTTGAGTATCTGTAACACCCCCCTTTTTGACATATAGCAGCGAAAGCTAATCTGGGGTATTACTTCATGGATCAACAGACATAATCATAGAAAACGACTCGTAAAGAGACGTTTTGGAAAATTTAGTTATCATTCAATAAATCAGAGTTTTACAAATGGAGACAGGTCCCAAAATCTAGAAACATAAAGTTTGAATTATAACAATTTAGCCATCTTCATGTCCGTGCCACTCCGTGCCATAAGTTGCTCAAATACCTGAGATAAACATGCTTAAAAGGGTCAACACAATGGTTGAGTGATATTCATAGGTTTTTAGTTATAATAGTTGAGTAAAATTTAAATAGTGGGTTACATTGTTATACACCCATAGTTTGTAATAATTGTAATTGCATTTACAATTATTATGGAAATAATCGAATACAAGTTATCATAACAGTGGGTTACGTTGTTATACACCTATAAGTGTAATAATTGCAATGAGTACAATTATTATGGAAAATAGTTTGAATACAAGTCATTATAAACAATGGGTTACGTCAATATACACCCATAAGTGTAATAATTGCAATGAATACAATTATTAAGGAAAATAGTGTTATTGCCCTAAGCTCATGACATCAATACGTTAACATGGAAATCACCGTAGTGACATTGGTTGAGGAACAAATGTCCCCTTGGAAAGGTAACTTGCCAAGGTTACTTATTAAGTCAAATATAGTGCGTTTAGCTACCCCATGAACGGGTATACCAACGAGAGTCGTCACCCCCAATAGATCTATCCATAATATTCGCGTTTACTCGCAAGTAATTAATGATTCATGATATGAAAATAGTGGCACTAGAAGGTACTTAGGCAATAATATATTTGGATAGCATACAGTTGGAAAAATACTAGCATTATTGGTTTAAGCATGTATCCCCCTCGCGAGTTTATGAAACATTTCAAAGATTTAAAAGCTAGGCTATGGACTCACCTTAACAGGGGAAATCTAATTTATGCCAAAAGTCTATCAATGTGAAAGTAACGGCCTTGTCATGCAACTTAGGGTAATATGTCAAGTCTTAGTGTGATGGTTTATTTTTCAAAACTTCATAAAGTTTAACGTATTACTTTGATTTATTAATTTATGGAAGTATTGTATCACTGTTCGGGCTATCATAATCCAGAGGCCATGTAGTATCGTTTGAGGAGTCAGGGCACTTTAAGTCGTAAACCCAGCAGACTCGTCAAAACAAATACTCAAATGGAACCGCTCACATGAAATTCCCTAGTAACGCGATACGATAAGATGTTAAGTTTCTTCAAAAGTTAGTCAATGATAAGTTACGTTAAATATATAACGTAATTGATTTATAATGTGTCGATCGATGACTAATAACGATAAATGTATCGGGTTTTAATAAAATTGAGTTTTATAATATTAATGTATATTTAATATTTTTAAGTTTGCAAAAATGGCAATATATACCTTTGATTTATAAACTTTTACAAGTTTAGTCCTTTATATAATAAGTATATATAATTTAAACTTTTAACTTGGAAACTTGGCAAAATAGGTCCTTATAGTTATAACTTTAGATTAATGACATTTTTAGCCCCTCTAGTTATACATTTCAGAAAGTTACGATATATACCCCTATGCATGAAAACATTTACAAATCAAGTCCAAAAAGCCATGTAAGCTTATTTTAGAGTTCCAAATGATATTTGAAGGTTATAGCTTATTATAATGAGCAAAAATAAGATGTTCTAACGTAACAAAAGTTTAAAAAAAGGATTCGTTAGCTAGAAAATCAAAACGGGTCATTTTTAGGGTTTTAATCAAAACGCATGGGTTTTTGGTTCAAGGGATTAAACAAGAGTTTACATATGATCTTAAGAATATTATGAACATTCTAAAACAGATTATGAGCTTATTGAACAAGATTTTGAGCTTACTTGAACTAAAATGGGTCGTATGAGCTTATTTGGGTTCGTATGCCTAGAAACGACTTCAATGGCTTCTTTCTCTTGATTCTTGGCTTCTTGAAGCGTTGCTCAAAAGAGAGATCTTAGGGAGTCTCGTCATTGTACCTTCGAGTAGTAAAATTGTCTTCAGACCGCTTCGCGAACCGTCGATCGCATCTACACAATGCGCATATATGCACCGATCACTACACCTTCAACATAACCCGCCTAGCCCGTCCCGCCTCCGCCCGCTTGCCTGCACACAGTTCTTCGACCCCCCACCCCCCCCCAGGCTCACCCCGTGATTTGAAAAAGTGTGTTTTTTGGCTATTATATATGGGGCTCCGTATGAGCTTGGTGCCCCCATGTTTTAGCCATGAAAGGTTCGTTGTCATGATTGTAGAGATGTGAATATGGGAAGATAGGAGGGTGAATGTAGAGAGGGTGATCTAAGCGTAAGATATGAGCAAGGTGGAAAGGATTTGTGTAACTTGGAGACAATTTGGTGAGGCAAGGATGATGGTTGTACTCAGGGATCCCCTTAAGGGACCCGGCCCGTGGGTTGCCTTGCTAGGATGCTTGGACAGGTCAGGTCTGCTAGGGTATTAGTTCTTAGAGGTGCTTTGAGGGTGTTTTTGTTAGGGTGCTTGTTAGGTGTAAATGGTAAAAAAAGAAAGAAAACCAAGGGTCCTTGTCTGGGTTCATGAGCTGTTTTTGGACGGCCAACATTTCGATACCGGTCTAAACATGGTTGCCATTTACAAACTCATAATCCGATGAAGATCAAACCAGTGAGCCATGGTTAGCTATTTGAGTCCTTATAAACTTTTTAGTTTTACATATTTAGGGGGTAATATACATAAATTAGAGATAACTGTCATTTATCTACAGGTGTACCAAAAATTTATGGTACGTAATTTTGCCATTTCGGCTATTAACTAATTCATCCGACATCGAATCGGTTTGAGTCCACCGGCCAAAATGATACAGAGATAGGGCTAAAACCAAGTATTTTTACTTTTTACCCAAACTATGATTTGCCAGTTCTTTTGTTTTATTAACGGATCATATTCTAAAAACTATTGCACTGTTTAACGGTGTAAAATGGTTTGCTATGGTTTTATGATTTGGTTTAGGTGTGTTAGATGAAATATAACTAGGGTTTTAGGTTAGGTTTAGAATGATTTTGATTTGGTTTAGGGTTTACGAGTTGTGCATTTAGGTGTTGGTACCTTGTGTTAAGTCGGTGGTTATATAAACTATCGATTTAGGAGTAAAATGACTAGTTTTTATTTCATGACAATTGACTTGAATACAGTGAGCTTTAGAAGGTTGTACTAGGGTTTTGTAGGGAGAAAGGATATTCATAATTTTGGCATTGTAACTTGTACACATGCTTTTGAACATTTGTACACTTTTTTTGGCATGTATTAGTGTTTTTGGATAAACGTTAATGTTTTAATGCATCAGTTTTTCTTCTTCTATTTACAATTGCTTTGTTTGTTTTGGAATAAAAGTTGTAAATGGTAACGTTAAATGGATAATGTACTTTGTAAAAATGATTTACGGATATATACGTGACTATATTAGGAGGTTTACATGATTTATAATCATTAGGTTATAGTTGGCGACTGGTAGGTTGCGTCGCAGCTCGTTTTTACTTTAGTTATGTAAACTACGTGTTGGCATTAATGGCAATAAAGCGAAATTTTTTCCAGTAAAAAGGTGGTATGATAGTTGGATATTTTCAGTGCATCCAATTTAATACGATGGATAGTACATTGATAAAAAATTGCGGCGTTGTTACATCCTCCTACCTTTACAGAATCTATCCCAAGTATTTTAGGTGAATGATAGAGTGTTAGTTACAATAGATAATGAATGACTATCTCATAATCTAGAAGAAATCTGGAGGCAATGATAATGCTGAAGAAAGGGAATTTATTTGTATAAATGGATCACATATTTAAAAGAATATTGTTCGTACGTATGCCATATATTTAAGACAACTAATTTATAATTTATCACTTACAAACAGAGGCGTCCCAATCCTTGTAACTGAGAATTTATATAAATACGGTTACGTATGGTTTATAATTTCTTATTCAATTTGAAGAGAAGCGTCCTAATTCATTTGAATAAGATGATTATAAATCATCCTACTATATATTCGACACGAGGTCTATGATTTGATAAAACAATGTTCAGGTATTGTTCTAGAAATATAAGAATAATAAGGATAATAATGAACGTCTCAATCGAGTTTGAGTCTTAAAACAAGATGTTATAAGATGAGTATTTTTGCTGTCATTTTCCAATAGCCAAGAATGCGGTGAGTTACACGTAGATGTATGTGTTTTCAAAAGTATGAGGCGAGTATTCCAACTTAGAGATGAATATAAAAGAACCAATGAGATTGATAACTATGTCAAGTTTTGATATTATCAAAATGAAGTCAAGAAGAAGTTGGGAAGACCATCGTCTTGGAGAAGTTTTTAAGGACCTTTAATTCCTGGGACCTGAGGGTTATGGGCCTACTATGTTTCTGCTGCGCTACTCTGATTCCACTCTAATTTATTTGGTTTTCGGGGAAACTAGTCTATAAAATTTAAGGATTCATTAAAGGGATAGTCGGGTGGTGATGTGTTTGACCTAATTGGTGATGTTGATCCTACTGGTGAAGATGAAGATATTGGAATGGGTGATTCAACAAGTGTCTTAGCGTCTTTAAGTGGTGAAATCTTCTCGGGAGGAAAGAAATATCGGGAAATCAAACATTGGCGATAGTGATAACACTAGAGATAGAGGCAAAATAGTCGGTGGAGCAATAAGAGCTTGTGGTGGAATAGGTGATTCCTTAGCATAAAATGCTTGCACGTTCTTCAGATATGAATTATTGTAGAAAGGTGAGAATACAGGTGGGATTTCATCATTCTTAGAATTTTCCAAAAAGTCGAAGGAGATGTTTCCCTGTGTGGCTGGGAAATAGTTCGGTAAAGTCGAAGTATAGTCAAGAATATTTGCAGAGGGAAAATCGCATTCCTCATCAACATCAGATGGGGTAGGATGGGTGGGGGAAGACATGACTGTATAACAACCCAGTGGAAATAACATAATTTATTTATATATAATATAATAGTAATGTATTATCTGCCATGGAAATTTCTTACACATACTATTCTGAAAACTGTAGTGGCACGGAGGACTTTCTTGGATGGAAAAAGTAGTTATAGTTTAGGTTTTACCCTTGTTCTCTATAACATGAGCTCTGATACCAATCTGTAACACCCCTATTTTTGACATATAGCAGCGGAAGCTAATCTGGGGTATTACTTCATGGATCAACAGACATAATCATAGAAAACGACTCATAAAGAGACGTTTTGGAAAATTTAGTTATCATTCAATAAATCAGAGTTTTACAAATGGAGACAGGTCCCAAAATCTAGAAACATAAAGTTTGAATTATAACAATTTAGCCATCTTCATGTCCGTGCCATAAGTTGCTCAAATACTTGAGATAAACATGCTTAAAAGGGTCAACACAATGGTTGAGTGAAATTCATAGGTTTTCAGTTATAATAGTTGAGTACAAGTTAAATAGTGGGTTACGTTATTATACACCCATCGTTTGTAATAATTGTAATTGCATTTATAATTATTATGGAAATAATCGAATACAAGTTATCATAACAGTGGGTTACGTTGTTATACACCCATAAGTGTAATAATTGCAATGAGTACAATTATTAGGGAAAATAGTTTGAATACAAGTCATTATAAATAATGGGTTACATTGATATACACCCATAAGTGTAATAATTGCAATGAGTACAATTATTATGGAAAATAGTGTTATTGCCCTAAGCTCATGACATCAATACGTTAACATAGAAATCACCGTAGTGACATTGGTTGAGGAACAAATGTCCCCTTGGAAAGGTAACTTGACAAGGTTACTCATTAAGTCAAATATACTGCGTTTGGCTACCCCATGAATGGGTATACCAACGGGAGTTGTCACCCCCAATAGATCTATCCACAATATTCGCGTTTACTGGCAAGTAATTAATGATTCATGATATGGAAATAGTGGCACTGGAAGGTACTTAGGCAATAATATATCTGGATAGCATACAGTTGGAAAAATACTTGCATTCATGGTTTAAGCATGTATCCCCCTTGCGGGTTTATGAAACATTTCAAAGATTTAAAAGCGAGGCTATGAACTCACCTTAACAGGAGAAATCTGATTGATGGCAAAAGTCTATCAATGTGAAAGTAACGGCCTTGTCACGCAACCTGGGATAATATGTCAAGTCTTAGTGTGATGGTTTATGTTTCAAAACTTCATAAAGTTTAACGTATTACTTTGATTTATTAATTTATGAAAGTATTGTATCACTGTTCGGGCTATCATAATCCAGAGGCCATGTAGTATCGTTTGAGGAGTCAGGGCACTTTAAATCGTAAACCCAGCAGACTCGTCAAAACAAATACTCAAATTGAACCCCTCACATGAAATTCCCTAGTAACGTGATACGATAAGATGTTAAGTTTCTTCAAAAGTTAGTCGATGATAAGTTACGTTAAATATATAACGTAATTGATTTATAATGTGTCGATCGATGATTAATAACGATAAATGTATCGGGTTTTAATAAAGTCGAGTTTTATAATATTAATGTATATTTTTTATAATTTATATAAAAATATTAGATTTTATATTTTTAAGTTTGCAAAAATGGCAATATATACCTTTGATTTATAAACTTTTACAAGTTTAGTCCTTTATATAATAAGTATATATAATTTAAACTTTAATTTTGAACTTGGAAAAACCAGCCCTTGAGTTTATAAATTTTAAAAAATGACATTTTTAAGCCCATCTAGTTATAAATTTTAGAAGTTACGATATATACCCTCCTTGCATGGAAATGTTTTACAAATCAAGTCCAAAAAGCCATGCAAGTTAATTTTAGGTTCAAATGATGTTTGCTGTTACTAGTACCTTATTAGAATAAGCTAAATAGATGTTCTAACGTAACAAAAGTTTAGAAAAAGGAGTCGTTAGCTAGAAAATCAAAACGGGTCGTTTTTAGGTGTTTTAATAAAAATGCATGGGTTTGAGGATTTCAAAGGCTTTAAACAGAGTTATTATAGGATCTTAGGAAGTCTTATAAAATATTCTAACAAACAGATTATGAGCTTTTTGAACAAGACATTTTGAGCTTATTGGCTAAAATGGGTCGAAATGGGTGTTTGAGTTCGTACCAATCCTAGAAAAAACAACTTCAAGGGTTTCTTTTTCTTGGTTCTTGGCTTCAATTCTGATCTTTTAGGCCAAAAGTTTGCTGCAATTAACCCATTTATACTGCTGGTCTGCAGCAGTCCCAAATTTTCCTACCAAACACTAATTTTGTTGTATTTTCCAAACCGTAATAGCTATTAAAGTGAATCCACTTGGAGAAGTTAGATTAAGATGTATACTACTGAGATTAGTTTTCCTATCCTACATTTTAGAGCATTAACTTGGAGTTTAACTCGTTTTCCAAACGATGTTCCAGATTTGACTAGCAATCGTAAAACGGCCATAACTCCCTCATCCGGAGGAGTTGATAAACCATCCAATTAGCCACATGAACCTTATAACTATATCCATCCAACCATGTAATTTATTCACAGGCTCTAGGCCAAAAAGTATTGGGAAAAGCCACGTTTTGCTACTGATCTAAAAACAGTCCATAAAACTACCTAGAAACCCCATCAAAACTTATCCAAATCACCAATTATTCACTTGCAATGCCATAACATATCCTAATAACATATCTCACACATCAAAACATGATGTTCATGATCAAACCCAAAATCAAACAAACTCAAGAACATGCATGCTCATAAAAAGTAAAAATCAAACATATGCATAAAAATAAAATTAAATCAATACAACAAGGAAACAAAAGGCTTACAAACACAATAGAATAGAAGACAATGATCAAACGAAACCCTCTTGTGTTTTCCCTCAATTGCCGAAACCCACAAACACAAAACAAAGACCCAAACTTGATTTTTGATTAACCAATCTTGTTAAAAACACTTGCAATCGCACCCTTGATGATTTAATTGCACCCAATTAGATAAAAACCTAAGAATCAAAAGTTTAATAAAATCAAGAACTTTTTAATTCTTGATGCATGATGGTTTTTATTTGAAAATGATGATGGGGTTTAGTATTAGAATGATTTTAGAGTAGATTGGAAGTGATTAAATTGTATAGGAATGATTTGAGAGTGATTAGAAGTGTTAATTGGAAATTTTGAGTGATCAATTGATGGTGGTGGAGATGACTGTGTCGACACACAGTAAAGGAGGGAAGAAGAAACTGTCGAGCCTTTTTTTTTGTTACTATGAGTTTTAGATGGGCTCTTCCTTTTTGTGTAAAAAAAAAATATGAAGAATAGGTTGTGTTTGTTTATAGATTTGTAGGAGCTAAAGGAACATAAAGGGGGTGTTTGGTTTTAGCGTTTTGATGGAGGAAATCAAATATTAGACGGTGTGTTTGGTTTAGGAATTAGTAGAGTAAAATATAATAAGGGGTGTTTTGATTTCTATTTTGATGGAGTCTAAACCAAAGAAACAATTTAAAAAGAGTGTTTTGAATATATGTTAATGTTTTATAAATTAATTATTAATTAATATTTTTCTAAACACTGTATTCCACAATATTTGTTTTTTAAAACCACTTAATTGAATATTGAAAATTGTATAAATACTATTTTGCCGCGGTTGTCGGACCAAACGCGGATAAAAGAGAAAATTTAATAAAATAAAATAAAATAAGCTCTCATGGCTAAATTATGAAATTGTCGATATCTCGAACGCTAAAATGGATAAAGTCCAAATCACGACTCGAAAATAGCTAAAACGACGGTTTTTGTTAAAACGGCTAAAAACAAAATAATAATTTCCTTAAAAATTTGAAATGGAATTTAGAGCTCGGTTAAAATGTTGACCGTAAAATACGAGATGCTACAGTCTTCCCACCTTAAGGGAGCGCCGTCCCGGTGCTCTTTTCGACTTATCTCAATAGGGTTTGCGACGGTTGATACACATTCGGAAAATCCATATAACAAACGACGAGTCTAAAGAAGTTCATAGCCCAAAGAATGATTCGTACGGACAAACACACGCTATGTCGGATACACATAAGCCCACTGATTTATAATTTGTCACTTACAAAAAGAGGCGTCCCAATCCTTGTAAGTAATAATTTATAAACTCATGGTTCGGCGGTTTATAATTTCCTTATTCAAATAAAGAAGCGTCCTAATTTATTTCAATAAGACGATTATAAATCATCCTACTTAAGCATGACCGACACAAAAACACAATATCAAAACAGTGTTACAATAAGTTAAAGGGAGTGTCTACTTGACGGCATGATTCTTCAAAATCATAAGAAGTAACAAAAAGAGTAATGAGACGTTAGTCAATCGCGTTCCAAAGGTATGTGCCAAAAGACGACACGATCTTAGGTGACAAGATAAAGCCGCACTCGCATCAATTGGAAGATTTCAAAACAATGAATTACAAACACAACATACGCGATTTAAAACTCGGAGTCGAACAATAAAATAACTAGTGGAATTGACAAAGTACACCGAATGTCAGTATTATCAAAAAGGAAATAAAATAAAGTCACGTTAATGATTCGGAGATCACCGCATCGCTCATAAAATATCAAAGAAAAAGAACTTATTAAGACTTACCATAGTACTATACACATATGTAGGTAATTATCATTACATAAACGCTTCTGCCCTTTACAATCTGACTTAATGGACCTATATTTCAAAATTCGTAATAGGTATAAATGAACGGTTTTCGCCTTAAACAAGATGTTAGACTCTAGTTTACTGAGATTACAAGATAAATACTCAAAGTGTTAAGATCCTAAGTGAAGTTATCATTTTATCATCATGTGCCAAATCTGATTATTTAAAACGTTTTTTTTTGTTATATTGTTTTTAGCATAATTCCCATTTTATAACTCTGTTTGACCCAAAACGAAAGCCCAATTTTAAGTTTATCTAAATCCTACAGGTTTTAATTAGAGAATGGGGCACTTAATATGAAAATATTGGTCTCAAACTCATTTTGAAAATCTGGGCACAATTTATGATTTGTTTAGCCGTTTTAGTCGTAACTCATTCATTCGGAATGGTTACGGCTCTATCCAAAGCCCCACATACACCTTGTATGTTGACCTACCCAACTATGTACTATGGTTACAGGCCTCAAGTAAAAAAAATTATTCAACATCACATCAACTTTACCCAAAAATTTCCGAAAGTAGGCGAAAGCGACCGAAAATAGTCAACACTTAAATGAATTACTCTTTTATATATGGATGGCGGTAATCCCGAAGATAAAATTAAGAATTTAAAAATAAAATAGCTTACATATGTACGGGTATCCTGATATAGTACTCTCATTAACGTTCGAGGGAGAAAATAAGAAAACAGGAAGTACGCGATAATCGGGGTGGTCAATATATAACCGACCGATATAAGACAAATAGTATGACGTCATAAGATAGACGTAGGAGAGCAAAATCATAATCAAGTATTATATACTAATTATTAATATAATAACAATAAAGATGCAAAAGGGAGCATATAAGTTACCTGGGAGCAAGCGCGCACGGATATCGGACAATGGTGAAGGACTCTTAAAATTTTTTGAAAAACGGTTATAGTCTAGTGTTTCAAAAACGACCTAGTTCGCTATAACGAGTGCTCTGATACCACTCTGAACACCCCCCATAAAATCACACAGCAGCGGAATACCACTTTTGGTGCCACTTCATAGTATAAAGTACAAGTTACAGTAAACGACCTCAAAAGGGACGTTTGATAAAATGTCACATTCGATTTAAATAAATCAGAGTAAATTTAGGTCCCAATAATTTATGATTTAACAAGGTTACAAGATTTCAATCGTGACTCATTTTGTTATTTAAGGAAAAAGAGTTATCGAATGTGAAGAAAACCAAGTCCTTGAGTTCTGTTGATATCCATGCGTCTCGAATGCTCCCAATGCTCAGCTAGCAAGATAATAACCTGAGAAAATACATGCAAAAATGTCAACAATAATGTTGGTGAATTCATAGGTTTAAGTAAAAACAGTATTGAAATAATTCAAGTAATATTCCAGTAAGAAAAGTAGCGTTACAACATTTCAAAGTATTATTTCTGAAATCCAAGTAGTGATTCAATAAATCAAGAAATGTTCAGTAGTGGACCACAAGATTCAAGTAATAATAGACTATGAAACACATTCAATAGTCCAAAACATATATTATTGCACTAAGCTCATGACACCGAAACCTTAACGTACTTCAATCAATAGATTGGAATGCCCCACAAAAGTAGGATGTTCTGCCAAACATCCTAGAAAGTAATACCTCAAATGTTCAATGCACATGAGGTCAAGCTTGTAACCCCAAAGAAAGGTGGGGAATGTCAGTCCAGATAGATCCTATCCCCACAACCTCGCGCTCACTAACACTAGCAACTGACGGTATCACTGATAAACAGGGGACTTAAGTGGCAGAGAAGGTACTTAGGCAATAATATCAAGCATTAATATCAGTATAAAAATATAATAAAAAAAACATAGCATATAAATGTGAAACAACAACTTGTGTCCAAAAGGAAAAAAAAAACATGCATAGCGAAATCAAACTTAGTAAGTACATAGTAATCAACCATAAGTTAAAAATTCAGAGTAGTAAGCAAGTAAAAGCTTTAAGAAAAAATAGTCCATTTAAACGCTTAATAGTAGAAATAAATTTGGTACAAATGAGCATGTAATCTCACCCCGAAAAAACAGCTTATGAAAACCCATTAAAAGAGAAAAGTGGGGGCTATGAACTCACCATGGAAGTATTAGCCAAGGAGATCAGAAGTATATAATTGCGGACGAGTAGAAGCGTCTAAGTAACAACCTATAAGAACCGTGAATGCGGCTTAGAATGATAAAGAAAACCAATACAAAAAATAAACACATATTAATGAGATATGTCTTCAAGATATGCCACGACATTGCATTAAGACTTAACCAAAGTATTTTTATCCCCAAATTGGTATACAACCTGCACTTATACTACATTAAGTGTCTACTAAGTCTCGCTTAGCGATTCTTATCTTATTACTATGTGGCCGCACTTTTATTTGTCAAGAAAAGGCGTAAAACTATGTTGCTGAATTTTAGTCAACTTTACAAGACCATATCTCTTAACCTATAAAAGATAAAAAGATGGGGCTTTCACCCATGGAAAGATACTTAAGTCTAGTTTCCAGAACATTAGGCCTTTTAATCAAACCATTTACCAATCCACGGGAAATGAGTTTTTACTAATCATAACTCAAAACAGAAAGTTCGCTGAATTTCTAACGCTTACGGTTTTGGACATAAATCATATTCTATAATAGAAATCAAGTTGAATCCAAAGAGAGATGAAAGCTTATGATGTCTAGTGTTTAACCATGTTTTAAAACCCAACACTTTAGTGCAAAAATATGGAATTAAATCCCTTTTTCAAACAGTAGTTCAGAACTGTCTAGTTTTTCGTAAACGGTATTCATAATCTCACTCAACCGGAGGAGATATGGCTAATCCCAATACAACACATTCACCTTAACTTATTTTATACAACCCCAATAAATAATCAGACCATCTTTAGGAACAAAAGTTTGCTGCAACTAAACCCAGTTATACTGCTGGGTCTGCAGCAGTCCAAATTTTGCCTACCTAACACTAATTTTGTTGTAATTTCTAAACCATAATAGCTAATAAAGTGAATCCACTTGGAGCGAAGTTAGATTAAGATGTAATACAACTAGATTAGTATTCCTATCCCTACATTTAAGATCATTAACTGAATTTAACTCGTTTTCCAAATTATGTTCCAGATTTGACTAGCAATCGAAAACGGCCATAACTACTCCCTCATCCGTATTAGTTGATAAACCATCAATTAGCCACATGAACCTTATAACTATAATCCACCCAACCATGTAATTTTATTTCCACAGGATCCTAGGCCAAAAAGTACTGGGAAAAAAGCCACGATTTTCTACAGAATAAAAAAGTCTATAAACTACCTAGAAAACCCCATCAAAACTACCAATCACCAATTATTCACTTGCAATGCCATAACATATCCTAATAACATATCTCACACATCAAAACATGATGTTCATGATCAAACCTAAAATCAAACAAACTCAAGAACATGCATGCTCATAAAAAGTAAAAATCAAACATATGCATAAACCAAAATTAAATCATAACAACAACGAAACAAAAGCTATACAAACACAATAGAATAGAAATAATGATCAAAACGAAACGCTCTTTGTTTCCCTCATTGCCGAAAACCCACAAACACAAACAAAGACCAAACTTGATTTTTGTTAACCAATCATGTAAAACACTTACAATCGCACCCTTGAAGATTTAATTGCACCCAATTAGTATAAAAACCTAAGAATCAAAAGTTTTAATAGAAATCAAGAACTTTTTAATTCTTAATGCATGGTGGTTTAATCATCAAAAGGATGATGGGGATTTGTATAGGAATGATTTGAAAGTAATTAGAAGTGTTAATTGGAAATTTTGAGTGATCAATTGATGGTGGTGGAGATGACTATGTCGACACACAGTAAAGGAGGGAAGAAGAAACTGTAGAGCCCTTTTTTTGGTTACTATGAGCTTTAGATGGGCTCATTCCTTTTTTGTGCTAAAAAAATATGTAAGGGTGTTTTTTATTTATAGATTTGTAGGAGCTAAATGGAACAAATGGGGTGTTTTGGTTTAGCGTTTTTGATGGAGGAAATACAAATTATAAGGGTGTGTTTTTTGGTTAGGTGAATTAGTAGGAGTAAAATATAATAAGGGGGGTTGTTTGATTTCTATTTTTGATGTAGTCTAAGAACAAAGAAACAATTAAAAAGAGTGTTTGAAATATATCGTGAGGAGGAGGGGGACATGATGAGATAATGAAAAACGAAAAACCGGGATCACCATCGCATGAATAAGACAAGGGGGGACGTGGAGGTATGAAACGGATCTACCATTATATTAATATCATGAACGACATGCCCTTTGTATCTAACAATAGTCAAAATTTGACAAGTGTTGTTATTTATACCACACATCCCGTGGTTAGGTTGTATCAAAAGCTATAACTAGTATTTAATCTAGTAGTCCCGATGTCCTATCCTCTGGCTGTGCTTGTGTTATAATAGATTTCATTCAAAAACTTTCCTTATCTGTATGGTAACGAACCTGGATATCTTCGATGATTTGTTCTAGATTAGCAATCCTGAAGCGAGCCAGAGCAATCTTGCTGTTATTTCCTATTTGCTTTCTTTGAAGTTTAGCAATTTAAGTATGAGACTCTCGGAGTTCAGCTTCCAGATTGTCAAAATCTTATTGTATGATTACCCGACCTTTTCCAAGACCTTCTATTTTGTCTTCTATATGCTTAATGCGGTCGAGAGAGAGTTCATCTAGGTGATTCAAAATTTCCTCAATTTGCTCTTCTCGTAACGTTCCCAGACTTGAAGTTGGAACTTACGAGAGCTTTCTCCCCTCCTATCATATCAAAATTCTTGAGGTAGGGCAGAAGTAGAGTGAGGATGATGCCGGATCACGACCTCGTATTCTTAAGTGGCAATTAATTCCTCAGTAAGAAAGAATGTCTTGAATAAACAATGAAGATAGCATTGAAGATGAGGGCACAATAGTTTGGCAGGTGATATAGGTGATTCTTTAGCAATAGTATGCATCATGACCTTCCATATAGGGGTCAACATGAAAAAGTAAAGAATTGGGTGAAGCTGATTAGAACTAAACCAAATGAGTTATTTAAAGAGCTAGAATAAGTTTTTCTCTCCTGTTGAAGCTGGGACATATTCCTGGGGAAGCCAGGATAATAGTCAGGAAAGTTAGAGGAAAACACATCCTCAATATTAGACTTAGGGTGCATGGAGAAGACATCCACTCTGCAAACAACACCAGTGGTAGAATAACATAAGTTAATTTATGATAACAGTATAAAAGTATAGTACTTTACCATACTATTCAGGAGATGTAGTGGCACGGAGGACTGTTCTTGGAGTGGGAAAAAACAAGGAAAAGTAGACATATAGTATAAAGTTCCACCTGGTTCACTATAAACTGGGCATCTTGATACCAAAATCTATAACACCCCCCGTTATTGACATATAGCAAGCGAAGCTGAATCTTGGGTATTATTTCAAGTACATTAACAGTCAAAATCATAGAAAACGACTCAAAAGAACGTTTTTAAAAAGAAAAGTTATCTACATTATTTCATCAGAGTTTTCGTTACAAACAGAGAGATCCTCCCAAAATCTACTTAGAAAAAACATAAAGTTTGAATGAAAGCAGTTTACCATATTCAAATCCGCGCCTCTTCCTGGTGCCATAATTGCCCTTTAAATACTGAGATAAACATGCTAAAAAGGTCAACACTCAATGGTTTGGGTGAAATTCATTAAGGTTTAATGTTAAACTTTGAATACAGATCAATTAGTGGGTTCGTTGTTATACACACCCATAATGTAATAATTGCAATGATACAATTATTACACGAAAAAACAATATTACTTTGCACTAAGCTTATGACAAAACACCGAGAACCAGTTTGAGATAAATCAATAATCACAAGTAGTTGCCCCCAAACGGGTGCCTTTTTGCCAAATACCCTATCATAGTGATTCAAATAAAGCGGGCGTGTCTGGTTTACCAGAAAGTATAGGTAGGGACCAACTGGGGGAGTTTCAGTCCCAAATAGATCTATTATTCACAAGCATTCATCCGCTTACTCTGTAAAGTAATTAACATTGTTCAATGATTGGTGGCTTAATGGCAAAAGTAAAGACTTAGGCAATAATATAGCAGATCAGAAGGACCAACCCTAGTAATCTTTGTATCAATATCATCAATAAGCAAGAACCCTTCCTAAACCCCCACCCCCCTTAGCTGGAATTAAGACAGAACAATTAGAAGATTAAACAAGCGCGGGTCTATGAAACTCACCTTAAACGAAGTGAACATCTTAGGATTGCATGTCAAAATAAATCAGTTTGGAAAGTAATGGCCGCGTAGTCGACGCAATCTGGGGAAATATGTCAAGTCCTTTAGTGTGATGGTTTTAATGTTTTTAAAACTTTATAAAGTTTAAAAACGTGACAACTAAGATTTAGAAATTTTAAGGAAAACTAGGATCAACTGTTAGGTGGAGCCAACCATAAATTCAGATGACACTAGTAAAAACGTTTGCAGAGCCAGGACACTTTAAATCGTAAATCTAGCAAACGCTACGGTCCAAACGTATACCCAAATGACACGTCCTCACATGAAGCTCCCTAGTACGTGATACGATAAAAATTTAAGTTTCTTCTTGCAAAAGTTAGGATCGATGATAAATTACGTTAAATATATAACGTAATTTGATTTATAATTTGTCGAGTCGCTTACTAATACCGATTAATGGTGGTCGAGGTTTTAATAAAATCGAGTTTTATAATATTAATCAGTATATGCTTCTAATTTTATATAAAAATATTAATATTATTAATTTTGCAAAAATGACAATTATGATACCCTCGGAATTATAAACTTTTACTTTACAAGTATATGGTCCTTATTATCTAAAGTGAATATAATTAAAAACCTTTAACATTTGAGAAACTTAGCAAGATAATGTATCCTTATAAGGTTTATAACTTTAGGAAAAATTATATTTTCAGCCCCTTCTAGTTATAAATTTTAGAAAGTTTACGATATATACACCTTTGTATGGAAATAAATTACAAAATTAAAGTCCAAAAAGCCATGCAAGGCTTATTTTCGGTTTACAAATGAATTTGAAGGTTATCGCTTATAGAATAGCTAAAATAAGATGTTATAAACGTAACAAAGTATAGAAAAAAGATTTCGTTAAGCTAGAAAATCAAAAGATTCATTTTTAGGGTTTTAAACCAAAAAACGCAAGGAAGAGATTGATATCAGGCGCTATTAACAAGATGATTAAACATAGCTCTAACACAAAACAAACCTTAATGAAAGATCTAAAACCAGAATATGAGCTTATAACAAGATTATAAGCTTAATAAGCGTAAAATGGGTCAAAATGGGGTTTTTGGGTTCGTACCGCCTAGAAACGACTTCATGCTTTTTTTTTTTCTCTTGATTATATGGGGTATCCATTATAATCTTAGGTGTAACTTTACTTGATCCTCCTTTGTGTGAGTTAGAACTCCATTTGAGTGATGATGAGTTTTTGAGGTGTGATTTAAAAGAGTGAGTGGTTTCGTCTAAATTAGGGTGAGAAACCCATTGGTTGCCCAGTATTATGCTTGAGTAGGATCAGGTTCAAGAGTGAGTAACATAGGAGTTCCTAAAGGTGAATATATAGAGACCAAGGTTGGAAGCTAGCAAGGTGGTGAGGGTTATGATGGTTTGGGTTAACATAAGAAGACAAGGAGGTTGACAAGCAAAACTTGGTTGGCCAAGTGAGGGTTGATGGAGGTACTGCCTTTTGCTTGCTGCGACATGGTAGTGATGTCATGGTGGTGCTAGGATGCTTTGCTTGAGTTCTGGTTTGAATAAATGGGTTAAAATAAATCTAAAGGGGTGATCTGGTTGATTTGTTTTCGATCATAAGATTTAGGAATTTTAATTCGGATTAGGATATGGATTAAGGATAAAGGTTTAGGGTTTAGGATTAAGGTTTAATGATTATGATTAAGAGTATACGTATTAGGTTTAAGGTATTAGTATTAAGTGTATAGTGGGTTATTAAGATTAAGGCTTAGGTTAAGTAGTTTTAGGTTTAAAGTGAAAATAAGTGATACACTAGGGTTTAGGGTTTTAAGAGTGTAGGGCTTTCAAGTTGACATAGTGTTTATGTATAATGTGTTTTAATACATGCAATAGTGCATATATAACCTAGTGCAATGTGGGAGAAAGAAAACGTAAAGAGATTAAATGAGTTAAAAAGACCAAGTTTGGTTTTCCCTTGCATTATGACAGTAACATTGAGCTTAAATTAGTTATACAATACTTGAGGGAAAATTATATTTCAAATGTTATCAATGGGTACACTTACAACATGCTTGAAAGGTTTGCAAACATTCATTTTATATGTATACATTGACATATAATTAGGGGTGTTTTTATATAATGTTAACCGTATAAAGTCTGTTTTGATATAACGTTTGTAAATGGTACGTTATATGGTGAGTAATGGTACTTGGTAAAAATGATATTAAGTATAAAAACTTGACATATTAGGATGTTATAATGATATAAACATAGATAATAGATGGGCATTTGGTGGAGGTGCGGTGAGCTCGTTTACTTTAGAAATGCAAGTTACGTTGCATAAAAGAGATAAAGCAAAAATTTCCCTGTAAAAAGGGTGTAAAAGTATATAAATAGTATTGATATTATATGTGCAATACTAGTTAAATATATGATAATAACAATCTGATGAAAATTACGGTGGTTTGTTAATATAATGGTCCCCAAACCGTGCAATATCAATTAAACTTCACATGTCGAGAAAATCTTCCGAAAGTGATTTCTGTATACGTTTTCTTCTTATTTGATCGTATTCTTCTTTCCAACTTTAGCGTGAACTACAAACGACCATAAAATTCACTTTTAATAATAGTTTAGTAGATAAAAACTGATAACTTCCGCAATATTGTAGCCAAACATCTTATATAAATTCACGAATAACGCTCCTAAAAACATACTCGATTTGAGCGTTAATTATGGGTGAGCGATGTCACGAGAACCTTAGTAGAGTTCGTCACGACCCTTCTAAATTTATCATAATTTTGTATGTTAATTAGAGAGTATGATTGTGCAAAACCATTATTGATGTATTATAAGGTATTTTTAAGTAAAAACCCTATCTCTAGTAGTACCATAACTTCCATGTTTTAATTAAAAGCTAATTGTTTCATTCAGTGATCATTTACAATGATGTCTATGTGTGAGTGATTTATTTGGTCTTTTTCTTTTCTCCTTTTCTTTAATTTAACAACGCTAGGCTAAATTAATTAGTGTTTGCTTATGATTGCATGAAACCGTAGTTGTGATCTTTGACATTAAGCTTCTTGTTAGTGATTGCAAACTGTTAGGCATATAGAAAACTAAACGATAAACCGTACATTCACGATAGACTACTAGTGAAACATGAGTATAGGTTAGAACAAACTCTCGATCAAAGTTATCGACTGGGGATATTGCGCATCTTAAGAAATAGTGCGCGATGATTTTACTATTGTAAGGATCGTATCAGATAGGTAATCGCACTAACGGGCCGACTAGTTATATGATGTGAGTAAGTGATGGCAAACGCATAGTTTTACAACCCAATATAGGCAGAGAACCTAACCGTTGTAGTGCATTAAGAGCAAGTGAACTTCTCGGGGGGTTTATTTAACGTTCTATAGGTGAATAGTTTTGGGTAGGCCTCGAATTGGTATGTTTACACTAAGGTCTAAGAAGATAGAAAGAAGACTAATTTTTTATTTTGAATAGAGTTTTTTATATATTTGTTTATGTAGCATTCACGTATTTTAAAAAACAACAAAAAAAAAACCATTAATAATAATTAAAATTTATATAAAAAAACATCTAAAACATACGGTCAATGGATTTTACAAACCGAGCTCGTAAATTCCATTTCAAATTTTTAAGGTAAATTATTATATTGTTTTTATAGAGCTCGTTTTAAAAAAAAAACAAAAACCGTCGTTTTAAGCGCGCACATCTATTTACGAGACGAGCAAATATACTCAACTAACTCAGATTAAAGCGATCTAGTATAAACGACACTGTTCCTAATTTACCACAAAAATAAGAGCATAATTTAAAAAAATTATAATAGATTTAACAACTTTAATATCCGCGTTAGTGGGCCGCACCCGGCGTCAAAAAACGGTATTTAATACAATTTTCCTCAAAATTTCCAAAAAGATATTTTAAAAAACAAAATAATTGTGGAATAACGAGTATTAGAAAAAATATAATAAAAAAAAAATTTATCAACATAACAAATAAATCTGAAACACTCTGATTTAAGTTGTTTCTTTGTTTAGCACTCCATCAAAACTTAGAAATCAAAACGACCCCCTTAATTAGTAATTTTACTCCTACCTAATACCTAAACCAAACACCCCCTATATAATTGTATTTCCTTCCAACAAAAACGCTACACCTAAACACCCCCGTTTATGTTCCATTATCTCCTACAAATCTATAAAACAAACACCACCCCTTAACATATTTTTTTTTACACAAAAGAAGAGCCCATCTAAAACTCATAGTTAAACAATAAAAAAAGGCTCTACAGAATTTCATCTCCCTCCTTACCTGATTGTCGGACACCGTCCATCTCCACCACCAATCAATTTGGATCACTCAAAAATTCCAATTAAACACTTATCTAAAAAAGTCCACTCTCAAATGCATTCCTATTACAAATCCCCATCAGTTCCTTTGATGATAACACCACCATGCATCAAGAAAGATAAAAAGAGTTCTTGATTTGTATTATTAAACTTGTAGAATTCTTAGGTTATTTATCTAATTGGGTAGCAATTAAATCATCAAGGGGTTGCGATTTGTAAGTGTTTTTGACCAATTGGTTTTTAATCAAAAATCAAGAATTGTGGTCTTTGTTGGTTGTAGTTTGTGTGATTTCGCAATTTAGGGAAAACACAAGAGCGTTTTCGTTTGAATCATTATCCATTCTAATTCCTAAAAAATTGTGGTTATAGTAAGCCCTATTTGATTCTGTTGTATTGATTTAATTTTATGTTTATGCATATGTTGTGATTTTATAACTTTTTATATGACATGCATTGTTCTTGAGTTTGTGTTTGATTTTGGGGTTAGATCATGAACATCATGTTTTTGACTGTGAGATATGTTTATTAGGATATGTTAATGAAATTCCAAAGTGAATAATTGTGATATGGATAAGTTATAGATGGGATATTCTAGTAATTTATAGACAGTTTTTTTTAGATCCGTAAAAAACGTGGCTTTTCCCCAGTAACTTTTTTTGGCCTATATCCAGTGAATAAGTTACATGGTTGGAAGAATATATATATAAGGTTCATTAGGCAATTGGATGTTTTATCAACCTCCTCCGGATGAGGGATTATGGCCGTATTTAAACGATTGCCCCCCCCTAGTCAAATCTGGAACATCATTTGGAAAACGAGTTAAACTTTCAAGTTAATGCTCTAAAATGTAGGATAGGAAAACAATCTCATTTGTATACATCCCTTAATCTCAATTCTCAAGAGGATTCACTTTAATAGCAATTACGGTTTAGAAAATACAACAAAATTAGTGTTTGGTAGGAAAATTTGGGACTGCTGCAGACCAGCAGTATAAATGGGTTAATTGCAGCAAACTTTTGCCCTACGAAGGTTTGGATTATTTTATGGGGTTGTATAAATAAGTTCAAGGTACATGTGTCGAATTGGATAGAGCCATATCTTCTCCGGATGAGTGAGATATGACCGATTTACAGAAACTAGTCAGTTCTGAACTACTGTTTGAAAATAGGATTTAACTCTAGATTTTTGCACTAAAGTGTTGGGTTTTTAAAACATGGTTAAACACTAGACATCATAAGATTTCATCATCTCTTGGATTCATCATGATTTCATAATATAGAATAGGAATGTATGTTCCAAAACCGTAAGCTTATATTATTTAAAAATTCAGTCAACTTTCTGTTTTGAGTTAAGATTAGTAAAAACTCATACCCCCGTGGATGGTAATGGATTTGATTAAAAGGCCTAAAAGTTCTGGAAACTAGACTTAAGTATCTTCCCCAGGTGTTAAAGCCCCATCATTGTATCTTATTATAGGTTAAGGATATGGTCTTGTAAAAGTTGACTAAGAATTCAGCAACATAGTTTTAACGCCTTTTTCTTGACAAATAAAAAGTGCGGCCACATAGTAAGATGATAAGACTCTGCTAAGCGAGACTTAAGTAACACATAATGTAGTATATTGCCGGTGGTATAACCAATTTGGATAAAAATACATTCGGATAAGTAATAAAGCAATGACGTGCATATCTTTAAGACATATCTCATAAATGCATGTGTTTAATTTTTACGTATTGGTTTCCTTTATCATTCTAAGCTCGCATCCACTACTAAATAGGGTTTTACTTAGACGCCTTCTCACTCGACCCGACATTTCATCTACTTCTGATCTCCTTGCTAAGGTACGTGATTTCATAGCCCCCCCTTTCTCTTTTAATGGTTATCATAAGCTGTTTTTCTGGTGAGAATAAACATGCTCATGTGTTACCAAATGTTATTTCTACAAACTTAAGCGTTAAACTGAACTATTTTTACTAAGCATTTACCATGCTTACAACCTGAATTTTGTAATACAGGTTTGATTACTTATGAACTAACTAAGTTTGATTTCTATGCGGTTTTGTTTTACCTTTGTACACAGAGTGTTTTTTTTCAAATGTATTATGCTATGCGCTGGATAATAATGGCACTGATATTATTGCCTAAGGTACCTCTCTGCACTTAAGTCCCCTGTTTATCATGAACCGTCAAGTTTGCTAGTGTAGTGAGCGCGAGTGTTGTGGGATAGATCATCGGGACTGACAATCCCCACCATTCTTTTCTATGTGTATACAAGCTACTCATGGTGGCATTGAACATATGTAGGTATTTATCTTTCCAAGGATTTGGCAAACATCCTACATTTGTGGGCATTCCAATCAATTGATTGAAGTACGTTAGGTGTCTGTTGTCATGACGCATAGTGCGTAAATAGAATGTTATTGGACTAATAATGTTTACTTAGTCTATTATTACTTGAATCAAGTGGTCGCCCTACAGAACATTTCTCTTGTATTAATTGAATACACTACGTTAGATTTAGAAATAATACATTGAATTTTGTAACGCTACTTACTTACGTGGAATATATACTTGAAATATATCACACCAGTAATAATCCAAACTGACCAAAGGCTTTCACCCAACAAAACTAGATGAAAATAGATGCATGAATAATTTCTCAGGATATTACATGCTAGTGATCATTGGGAGCATTCGAACGCATGGATATCAACAGAACTCAAGGACTTGGTTATTCCGCGCGGATATCAAAACTTTAAAGACTTGGTTTTTCTTCACATTCGACAACCATTTATTATTAAAATATACAAAGGAGTCATGTTTAAACTCTTGTAATCTTGTTAAAAGCAAATTATTGGGACCTGAATTTACTCTGATTTATTTAAATTGAATGTGACATTTTATTAAACGTCTCTTTTGAGATCGTTTTCTGTAACTTGTACTTTATACTATGAAGTAGCACCCCAAGTGGTATTCCGCTGCGTTGTGATTTTATGGGGGTGTTACAGAGTGGTATCAGAGCACTCGTTATAGCGAACTAGGTCGTTTTTGAAACACTAGACTATAACCGTTTTTCGAAAAATTTTAAGAGTCCTTCACCATTGTCCGATATCCGTGCGCGCTTGCTCCCAGGTAACTTATATGCTCCCTTTTGCATCTTTATTGTTATTATATTAATAATTAGTATATAATACTTGATTATGATTTTGCTCTCCTACGTCTATCTTATGACGTCATACTATTTGTCTTATATCGGTCGGTTATATATTGACCACCCCGATTATCGCGTACTTCCTGTTTTCTTATTTTCTCCCTCGAACGTTAATGAGAGTACTATATCAGGATACCCGTACATATGTAAGCTATTTTATTTTTAAATTCTTAATTTTATCTTCGGGATTACCGCCATCCATATATAAAAGAGTAATTCATTTAAGTGTTGACTATTTTCGGTCGCTTTCGCCTACTTTCGGAAATTTTTGGGTAAAGTTGATGTGATGTTGAATAATTTTTTTACTTGAGGCCTGTAACCATAGTACATAGTTGGGTAGGTCAACATACAAGGTGTATGTGGGGCTTTGGATAGAGCCGTAACCATTCCGAATGAATGAGTTACGACTAAAACGGCTAAACTAATCATAAATTGTGCCCAGATTTTCAAAATGAGTTTGAGACCAATATTTTCATATTAAGTGCCCCATTCTCCAATTAAAACCTGTAGGATTTAGATAAACTTAAATATGGGCTTTCGTTTTGGGTCAAACAGAGTTATAAAATGGGAATTATGCTAAAAACGATATAACAAGAAAACGTTTTAAATAATCAGATTTGGCACATGACGGTAAAATGATAACTTTACTTAGGATCTTAACATTTTGAGTATTTATCTTATAATCTCAGTAAACTAGAGTCTAACATCTTGTATAAGGCGAAAACCGTTCATTTATACCTATTACGAATTTTGAAATATAGGTCCATTAAGTCAGATTGCAAAGGGCAGAAACGTTTATGTAATGATAATTACATACATATGTGTATAGTGCTATGGTAAGTCTTAATAAGTTCTTTTTCCTTGATATTTTATGAGCGATGCGGTGATCTCTGAAACATTAACGTGACTTTATTTTATTTCCTTTTTGATAATATTGACATTCGGTGTACTTTTTCAATTCCACTAGTTATTTTATTGTTTGACTCCGAGTCCGAACACTCTTATTATGATTTTGAATCGCGTATGTTGTGTTTGTAATCCATTGTTTTGAAATCTTCGAGTTGTTAGAAGTACTCGTGCCGTCTTTTGGCACTTACCTTTGGAACATGATGGACTAACGTCTCATTACTCTTCTTGTTACCTCTTATGATCTTAAAGAATCACGCCGTCAAGTAGACACTCCTTTTTACTTATTGTGACATTGTTTTGATATTGTGTTTTGTGTCGGCCATACTTAAGTAAGATGATTTATAATCGTCTTATTAAAATGAATTGTGAT
>BQNB010057909.1:4727-28243 GCA_026074375.1 Tanacetum coccineum
TAATTATGTTTAAAGTTTTAATGTGAGTCTTAAACCTATGTCTCTCACCAACCATGTGTTGACGTTTTAAGCATCATTTTCAGGTGAGCATGATGGAAATAAGATTGAAAGAAGTGGCTAGTAAGAGACCATAGGATGTCATGAAGATTTTTATTTCTTGTCTTGAGTTTTTGCATTGATTGAATTTGGATAATTGTTGCATGTCTTTCTATTGACAAGAACTTCTGTTTCATCAATAAAGACGCCTATTGAAATTTTTGGTTAGGTTTTGGGTATTGTTATGACACTTTGTGTTTTTGCTTTACTTTAGTTTTTATTTTAGTATTCTCTATAGAGACACCGTGTGTTGTGATGATATCCATTCCTGTTTACGCCTCGCGTTTCCGCCTTGGCGGGGTGTGACAACAACCATTATGACAACACACTTGAACCAAAAGCTTCCATTTTTTTAGCCTTCAACAACTCCAAATCCATATTTTCTTGTTGCATTTGCATATTTTCTTGCTGCATTTCCATTTCAGTTTGTGCATTTTGTAGTTTTTGTTCCAAACTTGCAACTCTCATTTTAGCAGTGAGACGACCTTGGTAATGTTGTCTTTCCTCTGGATTCAATGTTAAAAATAGCTCAAACAGTTGACTTTTATACCATGGATTAGGGACTTCAAATCCCTAGAAAGCATTGCAACACATAGCACCAGGAATCTGTTTAGATTAGGTCAAGAAAATTAACAAATTTTAACCCTAATTTACAAAATTGAGAAAAATAATATAATTAGGATTAGGGACTTACGTTTGAATTGTGGCTTAAGAAAAAGGCCTACAAGGATTGCTATCAGTCCATGAGACATGGCGGACTAGTGGTTTTTGACATCCACAGTGAGTGGGTATAACCCGACGACGACGAACATTAGATGATGATGCTAACATTCTTAGGAATGTGAAACCCTAATTTAGATTGTGGATATAACGTTTTTATAACTTTTCTTAGCACAAGTGGTTATAAAAGAAAAATGGATTTCGGGTTTTTTAAAATACGCGACGGGTTAATAATACCCAGCCACCTAATCCACCATGTGGAAATTAGAGATTAAAAAAATTAATAAATTATTTCCACGTCACTAAAAACCGAGAATGTCAAGTTTGACTAGGTAGAATGGGTTTTGTTTGCATCCATAAAGCAGAAAGTGTTTATTTGGATAGTACATAGAGTATTTATAGCGTTTACCCATTAATCTATTACAATAACTTTTACAAATAAGATAATCTTTAACAATAAAAATACAGCCATCGGCAAGCTATCAAACACAACCTAGCTTCATAGCTTGCCAGCTTATGTTTCAATCATACATCATAACAATAAGTATATAGGAATAAAATTCATTTAAGCTAACATTTATTCATTATATACTTGGAATTGAACTCATTTACGAATTTTAGAACATCTCTTTACGCGTAGCTGCACATCCTATGCACACAAGTATCCCCTCTCTTACATACATAGTTGCATCCTCCTCAATGACGCTTGTTCACCATTGGGTTCACACACGATCCTCTGCAACAAATCTCCATATGCTTGCATTTCTTCCCACAAAGTCCACAGTTTTGTTTATCCGTCTTCGCGTTAACACATTTCTTTTTGCAACAATCTGGTCTAGGGCTATCCTTTCCGTGACAAAGTCTAGGGTTTATGTTGCATTTCATTAAGCCCCTCAGTTGTTGGGGCAAGAAACTGACTAACCCAAGACCGAGAATCAGACGCTAACATGTCTTCTTCATTGTCATTGATACTGAAAGCTGTTTCTTGAGTTGGTGTAGAAGAAAGAGTTATGACTAAGGTCATGAAAATAGTGAGGGTTATAAAGATCTTGGTTAAGGTGTTCATGGTGTCTTTGAAAAAGGATGAGAATTTTAATGTACTGACGTACGATGATATGAATTGATAAGGGAATGCATATTTATAGAAATGTAATATATCGAGTTTAAAAATAGGGGTGCATTTTTGCTGAAAATAAAGTTAGGTTGTCAAAACAAAGCTTTAGATTCCTTTGAGGACGTATAGAATTGTGTATTCATCAGTACTAAAATAAGTAGATAAGATTCCACTACTCAATAATGTCAATTTGGATTTTGGATGCTATTTTTGTGTATATTAACGGTCAATATTTGGTTCTAACGGGTGAAATTCTTCTCCTAATAAGAACGTATCCTATCACTTATAAAGCTCCGGGCCCGGATGGTTACTCTTTTGCGTTTGTGAAGAAGTATTGGGGCACTATTCAGAAGGATCTATATAATTTTGTTAACTTATTCTTTGCTTCTTGTGTTATGCCTAATGGTGCTAATTCTTCGTTTTTCACCCTTATCCCAAAGGTCAACAACCCTACCTTAATCACTGACTTTCGCCCTATTTCGCTTATTGGTATACACTATAAGATCATTGCCAAGATTTTAGCTAACCGTTTATCTAAAGTGATTGACAAGATTGTTAGCAAGGAACAGTCGGCGTTTATTGCTGGTCGTCAAATTCTTGATGGCCCCGTTATTCTAAGCGAAATCATTGAGTGGTATAAAAAACGAAAAAAGAAGCTCCTCATTTTTAAAGTGGACTTTGAAAAGGCTTTTGATTCCATAAGCTGGAATTACTTGATTCACATTCTCGACAGTTTTGGATTTGGTAATAAATGGTGCTCTTGGATTAAAGCTTGTCTCAATTCTTCGAGAGCTTCTATTCTTATTAATGGTAGCCCTACGTCTGAGTTTTCCATTAAGCGTGGTCTTAGGCAAGGAGATCCTCTATCTCCTTTCCTTTTCATCTTGGTTATGGAAGGTCTCCATAATGCTTTTGAGGAAGCAGTGGGAAATGGTTTGATTACTGGTGTTAATATTAAGAATTCTACTATCAATGTTTCCCATCTTTTCTATGCAGATGATGTGATCATTACTACGGATTGGAATGCTAAAGACATGGATAATATCATTCGTGTTCTCCATGTTTTCTATCTAGCCTCGGGTCTCAAGATTAATATTCACAAGTCTAATATTTATGGTATTGGGGTTAATAAAGATGAAGTTTTAAGTATGGCTAGCAATGCTGGTTGTATTGCAGGTGATATCCCTTTCAATTACCTTGGTCTCCCCATTGGTTCCAATATGAAGTCTATTGCTAGCTGGAAGACGCTTGTTGATCGTTTTCATATGAGGCTTTCCTCTTGGAAAGCTAATCTTCTGTCGATTGGGGGTCGTCTGACTCTTATCAAGTCTGTGCTTGGTAGTCTTGGTATCTACTATCTATCGATTTTCAGAGCACCCGAATCGGTCCTTCAAGACCTGGAAAGAATTCGGGCTAATTTTTTTTGGGGTGGTAATAAAGATAAAAACAAAATGGCTTGGGTCAAATGGCCAATTATTCTTAATTCTTTCGATAAAGGAGGGTTAAACATTGGCAGTCTTAAAGCTTTCAACCTTGCTCTTCTTCAAAAATGGCGTTGGAGGTTGCTTTCTTCCCCAAACGCCCTTTGGGTTCAGGTCATCAAAGCTTATCATGGTCAAGAAGGAGGTTTCGATACAAATGGTTGTAGCTTCAAGGGCATTTGGGCTAACATTGTTGGAACCTCCAATTTTCTCCACTCGAAAGGTATTATCTTATCTAACACTTTTCGTTTTAAAGCAGGTTGTGGCACTCGTATTCGATTTTGGAAAGATATTTGGGTAGGCGAGACTCCTCTTTTTACAAGGTACAATCGGCTCTATCATCTTGATCAAGACAAAGATTGTCTTATCATTGACCGTATTAATAATGGGCAATGGTCTTGGAATTGGTCTCGGACCAATCTTGGTGTTAGAAATCTTGCCTATTTATGTGACATGTTAAATGAGATCGGTCAACTAAATATTGATGTCAATGAAGATACTTGTACTTGGAGTCTTGGTCCTAATGGTACTTTTACCGTTAAGGATGCTCGTTATAGGATTGACCAAAATATCCTTCCCACTCTTGCTCATGCTACTACTTGGGATAAATCTATCCCCCGGAAGGTCAATGTGTTTATGTGGAGGCTTTCCTTGGACCGACTCCCTCATAGATTGAATCTCTCTTCGCGTGGTATGGATATTCCGGCCATCTCTTGTCCTTCTTGCAATGCCAATGTTGAATCTGCTAATCATGTTTTCTTCGAATGCGACATTGCTACCGATATGTGGAAGCTCGTTTTTAGATGGTGTGATATTCCTCTTTTTCAAGCTTCTTCTTGGGATTCTTTCAATGATTGGATCATCTCTTGGCATGCTTCTAAAGAGAAAAAACACAGGTTCTATGTTATTACTACTTCGGTTCTTTGGTGGCTTTGGAGATACCGAAATAGCGTCACGTTTAACTCTCAACCGTTGAGGAAAAGTGATCTATTCGATAATGTTCGTTTCTCTTCATTTTCGTGGCTTCACAATAGGGACCATATGAAGTTATCTTGGAATGACTGGCTTATGTATCCCCTTTCGATCACGCGTAATGGCAATGGTTAGAGCTGCTTTTGGTTTTTTCCTGAAGCTGGCGTTCAAGTTCGCTGGGTTGGCGTACCTGTACGCCAAGGTTTTTTCGTTTGGCATCTTCGTCGGTTTTGAGGATGGTTCTTCTTTTCATCCTTCTCTCGGGACTTGTTTGGGGTTTCATCAAAATCCATCCCGAAGTGAAAACCGGTGGCTTGGCCTCCGGGATGTAGGGTTTTTCTTTTGCCGAAGTGAAAACCGATCCGTCGGCCTTCGTGTCAAAAGTTTTTTCATCCCTTTTGATTCCCTCGCAGTTAAAGTCTCGGGATTTTACCATTTTTTGATGTTATGTATTCTTTTTGTTGACTCTATTGTACTTTAAGTTTCTAGCGTCTTGCTAGACTCTTTTTTATATATATTCCATCTTTGCCGTTAAAAAAAAAAACTTATAAAAGTTATTGGTATACTTGTCTTAAAATATGATACATTTGTACATTGAATTATAATTAGACAAATGCTTGTGCAAAGCGACATTATATAACATCAAATAATTATACTTGCGAAATCATGAATCTGATTGAACCCTTCATACAAAGCGTGTGTTTTTTTGGATACAAAGCGTGTGTTTTCTAAAATTAATATAGTGTGTATTTTTTAAAAATTCCTAAATTTAGAATTGATCAAAATTAAAGTGTATTAATTAAAGGTTACATTAATTTAAGTTTTAAAATTTTAAAATTCATTATTTTATGCATTTTTTAAAGGAAATTTCTCTATTTGCCTTAAAGGTCACATGGATCGGTGTTAACTACCCCAAAATTTTTGAGATTCTCATTTTACCCAGGGCAATCTAAATTTTATGGGAGACTTAAATTTTTTTGGGAGACTTTCACACAAAAGTTGACAAGTGTCATAAGAGGGTCCAATCGGCCAAGTTTTTTAGGTCGCCCATGTATTTGCCTAGTACTTGCATGGACACGTGTCACTTTTTGCATGAAGTCGTCTAAGTTTTTTAAGTCGCCCAGGCCACTTCGGATATTGGGGCAATTAACACAAAACAATTGTACCTTTGGGGAAAATAAAGAATTTTCTCATTTTTAATCATAAAAACACATTATAATCAATGTTGTAATCTAAAATATCTTTTATACCCTTTTGTTTTGTTCATACATCTTTTATCAATATAATTTTTTAGCAACCATAGTTTCTGACATATAAATATCATTATTTAACTTGTATTTGATGGTCTCTTAGATGAATAAAATCGCTCAAATGGGGTTTTTGCATAGAGCCTACTGTCAAAAGCATCTAAGAGCATCCACTATGGTAAACCTTTATAAATGTTTATAATTGTGTTATGACATTAACGTATAAACTTTTTAGTTTTATAAATCTATCTCCACTATGTATAAAACTTTTCAAGTTTTATAAGCATCTCACATAATTCAAATGCATTAAATTATGAAAAGGTCTAATATCCTAGACATCTTCATGCCACATAAGCTTGAAATAGATGTTCACTATGGTTTACAAATTTTTAGGCCTTTTTATAATTTATAAACTTTTTCATAAACCACCATAATGGATGCCCTAAGTTTGCATCATTGTGTACAACAGTTACCATGCATTTTTTCCAATTACTTAACATGGGACTTGTTGGTTATATATTTAATGTAACTGAATATTGATAGTGCTAAAGGTGAATATAGAACTTGTTTGTTGAATAGTATGTGCAACAAAATGTTTTGTGTTAATTGGTTTGTGACTTGGATATATTGTTCATTTTAATGTATTATCACTTGTGATAATCAAGTAATATGTAATTAGGATGTTGTATGTTTTGTTCATTTAATGAATTATCACATATGATAAACTAAGGTATAAAATGAATGAAGTATAATACCACAAATGATAATAAATGAAGAGTCGCTTTTATCAAATGTATTATCGATTTTTTATTGTCATTGTTGACTTCATGTTTTACCACATGTGATATTCTAAGACTATTTGAAAATAACATCAGCCTTCAGACTTTCTAAATCCGTCTTCGTAACCTTTATTAACTAAGATTCGTCTATGACTTAACACTGATTACCTCTGAGATTGTAATATCACCGATCATAAATATAACCTTTATCAAGATTCACTCGTGGCTTAACACTGATTACCCTAAGATTGTAATATCATTGGTGATAAATATAACATTTGCCAACTAAGAATCACCCGTGTCTTAACACTTATTACCACCGACATTGTAATATCACCATTGATAAACAAATAATAATAACATCTCATTTGATACTAATTATGGTTATTTTTGAAATTCTTAACATGTAATCAATGTTATTTATCACTTGTGATATTATACTGTTAGTATTATTAAAAGGGTTAGAACATAGTTTTATGAGAAAAATGTGTTTTTATTGAATTTTCACAAATTATGTTTGATATATGGTTAGAAAGGTAAAGATGTTTACTTTTTAATGTCAAACATGATGAATCATTTAATGTTTTACACAAATACGTATGCTCATTTCATGACATCATGTTGAGTGTTCGAACGTACATATATGTTATGTCACATGTGATACTTCAAGCGGTTTTGATTTAAAAAAATAAAATTCTTCGATATTCACCAACTTCTATTAATAAACTGTTTTGATTTGGAGGTCCAAAAATTATGTATGATAAATGGTTGTAAAGCTAAGGATATGTACTTTTCAACGCCAAAAACGATGAATTAGTTGGAGTTTCACACAAATATTTATACCCGTTTTACGAAAGCATGTGAAGTGTTCTAACTTACATATTAGTGTAATATCACACGTGATATATCAAACAAAATACTGCATCGAGAAAAAAAAATTATCGAAAGTATATAAAAATGCTTCTCTGTTGAAAGATAATTAAATGCTCGTCACGATGGTGTAATTTATGTATCTTAACGTTTTATGGTTTTTGCGATATGTAATATTTAAAAAATAAAGGTGAAAATATGTTTTAATTAAAAAACATAAAGGTAAAAAGAGGTGTTTGATGTTTTTTAAGATTTAATTTTGTCCATTAAATAAAAATTATTGTGTGGTTAAGATTAGTCCCTCAGCATGTAAAGAGAAATATGTCCCTAATTAAACTTTTCTCTTGACTTTTTAAAAGCAGCAGAGATGGAACTACTTTCACATAGGAATCTCAAAACAAATTACTAGCAAATGGTTAAGTCCATAGTAACGAACTTAGTGATCGGTTTTGGACTTAGTTGTGCTAAATTGGCTTGATAAAAAAGAATATTAGATAGTCAAAAGTGAACTTAGGGTAACCCACTAAGGAGCCTAGACAATTTATATTTTTCCTGTCACGTTAGCTTTATCTCTCAAGCGACCTACATGCAACCTTTTAGCTTAATAAAAAAAAAACTTTTTTATTTTTAAAATTATAAACTTTTTATCTTATAAATACCATATCACTTCTTCATTTTTATACACTCTTCCAGACACATTTAAACCACTTCAAACCACTTCTATCTTTATACTTCTAATTTCTATTCATAATGTCTAATGGTTCGGCTTGCACTTTAAACCGCCGTGGAAGGGCCAAGGCGACACAACCATGGACAACAGCCGAAGAGATCACGTTGTGTAAAACTTGGTGCAACGTGACAGCCAACTACGTCACATGAGACGCCATTAAAAGAGGGTTTTGGTCAGAGGTTTTTGCTTACTTTGAGAAAGAAATGGGGGGACTATTCGAGGGTACGATGCCATCGTCGTCAAATGGAAACATTCGATTCGCCCTAAAATTGCTGCGTTTAGTGTCCTTTACGATAATGTCCAACGGATGAACGAGAGCGGGTCTTCTAACCTCGCTTTGTTTCAAAAAGCGTGAACAATTATTACTAGAGATTAAGCATATAAAATGGCGTGATAAATTAAGCGCTTGTTATTTTATAAACAAACTAATTCAAAAAGCAAATAAAATGTCGTTACATTGTATAACAACGCTTGTTATTTTATAAACAAACTAATTCGAAGGAATGCAATTATAATATCGTAACCATAATATTAAGGAAAGTGACGAAATCAATGACGCTAAAAATTACATTTAAAAACTTAGGACGTTAACAGTATCATACAATGTTTTACATGCCAACAAAGTATATACCAAAAACTTAAAAGAATCTCAATGAGTGTATATATATTAGCATTATTCATATTTATGTTATTTAGGCCAAATAATTGCATAAGATATATTGTACATACTATTAGGGTTAAGTCCATTAAATAAAAACGTACTTTTCAAAATTTACAGTTCTAGTAAACACACTTGTTTTATTATCGATCTAGTAATTAAAACTTTTAAATTTGTGACGTTCTAATAAATATGTCACAATGCTATCGGTTGAGTATTAAAAATGACACACGTCATTCTTTTTTGCTTTTTTATGCTGACTAGGATTTGTAACTTATTATTAAAAATTAAAACACTTCAAATAATTTCTTTATCAACATTCTAACATAGTTGACCTTTGACTTTCACTTTGATTCTATCACCTTCCACACATATAGCTTTGCTACGGTGACCACCCAATACCCCGGTGGAACTTCTGGTCCCGTCACCGTTGGATTCAGGCCACGTCCATAGGATCCCGACGACTTCAAAAAATAGTTTCTAACAAATAATAAAAACTCATAAATCCATATATCAAACATTTACACTATCAATTTTAACCGGGTTATATTTTTTGGTTGGTAGCTTCTTTATCGATGTTATTAAAAGTCTTCAACCAATTCATAATCTTCAACCAAGAAACAAAGATTTCACCAAAAAAAAATGGTAACCCACAAAACCCAAAACCAACTGGTGTATTTTTAAAATATGGTAGATCTAAAAAATTAAATATTGTAGGGGTCGAAGGTGGTTGTGACGGTAGGAAGTGAGGTGTCTCTTGTGGGTGGCAGCGAAAGAAGGCTACATATTGCGGCAGCCGACGACGGTGGATGGTGGTTGTGGTGGCTAGATGAAGAAAAGAAGTTTAAAGGTTTGATGTTGCCGTGTTGGTGTTACTTTTGGTGGTTTGGTGTCACCAAAGAGAATTATATATGATTGGTTGATTTTTTTTAGATTTGGTTTTAGTGTTTTACTAATAAGATGATGAAGAAGATTTTAAGGCGTGGGGAAGAATAATGTGTCATATAATAATGGGGGCATATACCTACGTGGACTAAGCACCTGGGTTAATATAAATGACGTGTAATTTTTTTTAATGATGTGGAATGTTAACCGGTCATATTTAGTAAATGTTTACACACAAACAAGTTTCAATTACTAGATCGGTAATAAACAAGTGTGTTTACTAGAACTATAAATTTTAAAAAGTACGTTTCTATTTAATGGACTTAACCCATATTATTACGGTATCAATTATAGATTTATAGTAGTATTATTATTCAAATTTATGTTATATATATTAATTGGATACCTTTTGTACTAGTAAGTTACTTTATCCCACTTATCCAAGACATACATTTAATGTTCTCACTTCCCAATCAACTTTCTCACTTTCCTAGTCAAACCATCGTCTCCATCTAGATGTCCATCTTTTTTGACGAAAACAGCAGAAACAAATTGGAACACTGCTCATTATTGATGACCAGGGAGAGTGTCGAGGGCACACATACAATTTGCTTGAGGGCACCGTAACTTTTTTCTACAAATTTGACTTTTTTTCTATACCGTTCGAATGTTCGCAAGAACTTTGTTGGGGGCAACGCCCCCCACTCCCGTGTATGTGGCTCCGCCCCTGGTTATGAATGATGATTGCATTTTTAGAAAACCATTTGATTTTCCATAAATAAAAAGGCAATTAGTTGAAGGTTTTCTTATTTTTCATATCTTGTTTCTTTAAGAATGAGAACGAATTTCTTTTTCTAGAGAACTATTTGAAAACTATAGAAATCTAAATCTTTATGTTTAATGACAAACCAGTGTGTTGGGATTTTACAAACTAGTTAACCAATTTAACTACGAGTACGCAACAGATGGATCTAGTTTGATATTAAGAATTAACACACGTATAAATTAAGAAACACTAACCTTTATGTTTAATGACAAAAGTCATTAAACGAGAATCTTGATCTTGAAAACTAAGTGATTAAATTACCACCTCTATGGTTACTCACACAACACGTCAAACAAGCACGCTACCATGCTAGTCGTTGCCTCACGATCTTCAAACACCAAGTGTATTCTTACCAAGTAGCTTGTACCGAAAATCAAACAACCTTTGTAGTTAAACTGAAAAACCAAACAACATGTGTTTAATACTTGTTCTAGATCTGATCCAAATACCTAGGTGGTATGTGTTTGGATCGTACTTAAAACTGCCAAAAAATAAACCCAGATAACTAACCACCATGGGATTCGGACCATGGTCAGTGAGAACAGTAAACAAGAATCCAACCACTAGACTAAACATCCTTCGTTGGTGAATTTGTTAATGTAAAAAAGGTTTATCCCGAAACTAGAAACAAGAAAAGGAAACCAAAACAGTGACCTCTATGGGATTATATCAACATTGCATGCAAGTAAAAGCATGCAAACGTGATTAATGATTCAAGGAATAATACTCCTTTTCTGCTTTTGCTTTTGTCGACACAGGAAGAAAACAAAAGAATATTGTGGAGTATTTGGTGATTTGTAGGTTGTAATCGAATGATTATAAGGCTAGGAGGGTTTGTTTATATAGGCTCCAAACCTAGTTCTAGATAAACTAGGATACCTTTAAATCCTTATCACGTCACAACACTTATTCCTTATCTCCAAAATTGAAGCTATATGGGCTGGCCAACAAGGGACTCCCATAAGTTTCAGATTTTGTCAATTTTAGTCCTTTCAGTTTATATATTTAAATACTCGTTAAGTTAATTATAAAATAATAACGGTAACTAACGGTTATTTAAAATCATTCCGTGAAGTATATTAAACATTTAATAATAAATATAACGTGTATATATATATATATATATATATATATATATATATATATATATATATATATATATTAAATGTTTAATAAATGTACTCTTTGTGTCTTAGCGTGTGTGCCCTCGATAGGCTCGCGTACTTTTTAGTTGTATTACATGCGTATCCGACTACCATATTCCAACAGCTTCCACTTGGGAGTTGGAGTAGCACAATACATTTATACCAACAATGGAAATGTCTAGCAACACTCCATTGTTACTACTAGATATACTTGATTTGTAGTTTCAAGAAAAACTCTCAGTATAATGGTTATGTATTACTTGCTATTATCATCCCTTTATTACAGATACCATTAAACCATGGATATGAATCCTAACTCATTCCATATAGTTTAACTATTTAGTTTCTCGTTATAGAAGTTAATTCAGATCTACAAAACGTGATCAAGAATCATCTTGAATTACACTTTGGGTGCGGCCACACAATCATCTAATTAATTCTGGAGAGGCGCCAATAGTATATACTGCAATTAGAAAATTAGAGGAACAAATTCTTTATTGGCTACAAGTGTTGTGGATGCTGCTTCACATCACTTTCAAGAATAGCCTTTGCAACTTTCTTTTTCAGGATATCGTTTGACTTATAATTAAAAAGTGACATCCACACATACAAAACTTGTTTGTATCTCAAGTCTAAGGATGAGTTATTTAACCCTTTTCGATATCTTACTCATGACAAGAATCCAAAAGTAAATATTCGAAGGTTGGGGGTGTCCAATATGCATCCCTTATGAATAACATATGAGTTTGGTGGGAACAATATACAGATTCAAAATGTATAACCAAACACTCGCATTTGTCTTAATGTAACAATATTCCTATATTGTTAACCGACAATTGACATATTTAGAATAATAAAATTATTCAAGGATTAAACATGCAAATATAGAACACAGTAGTATAAATGGAAACGATCATACCAGGTATGTCAATTCATTATTTAAATACAACTGCTTTCAGTTCCATTATTCAAATACTAATAACAGATATGCATAAGACTAATTAGTAAGTTGAAATTTAATGTTTCCAACATTTTCAACTCTTTCTTTACAAGAAAGCGAAATAGTCATATGAGTAAACTTTCTAAATACTTATTTCAAATTCACAAATTGTGAAGGATTTGAATAATTAGATGAGTGTTTTATCGTACAACATTCATATATTGCAAGTGTCATAGTTGGAAATGCCACACATCCTTTATAAAGGTATTTGAATCAATCAAATACCGAGAGTCATCTTTAACAGTTTCTTAAAATGTAAAGTATTTCTATTCATTAATGTGACTTGCAACAAATGCGCTTAAGCTGACATACTATTGTACAATTTATCAGAAATGATGACATCCTACTATTAACAAGGGGTGTTAGATTATCCTCTATCAATAGTGTACGACAAACAACATACATATCTAGTCAGCAGAGTCATCATAAATGATGAAATCCCACCTTAACTAGGGTTGATTATCCTTTAGCATCAGTGTACACAAACAACACTATGCCTTATATAATTCATAAAGGTTTGTTCTAACAGTCACTTAAATTCTCTCAGATAGATACTATTATTGTCAGCTCATCTTGCTCTGGTGCAAAAGTAACAAGCAGCCGCATACACAATATAATATATACATGATGAATCCTTAGTTAAAACACAAGGTTTCCATTTATGTATTAAATTATCTTAAGTGAAATATATCATTTTAGACTTGCCTCAATGATATATTTCATTGTGTTGGACTTAATCATCGCATATGTTTATTTTAATAAACATTTATTCCAAGGTCCGTTTATTTCATAAATTCCAAAGTGAAGTTTCATTCCAAGCTTAAGGATTAACATCTAGCTTAGATGGAATGATACCTTCAATATGTTATACAACATACGAATTCAAGAAAACAAACATAGCGCTCCCACTTAATGTCAGGTGTACTCAGGAGTAATCTTATTTTAATCAAAAATCATATTATAATTAAACTTAATATCTCAGCTCCTAGATGCATGATCTAATCCACACTTGGATTCCTTTATCTTGTATACTTTATAAAGATTATATAGACTCGTAACCCTTTTGATTACACACCATCCTCGCAAAGGTAATCATTAAAGAAAGAATTATGAAACTTAATTGCCATGAAAACAAGTATGACAATTAATCATCTTTATCTAATTAATGCATGTAGAAAGGAAGATTTAATCATAATCAATTGCTTGAGTAAGATTAAAACTCTTATCATCAGTCAGGCATTAATATGTACACAATTTTTCCCTTATGAGTCTTTCTTGAAAGAAACTCATTCTAACTTCACAATTTAAATGTTTGGTGAAAAATCAATCAAGTTCAAAACATTAATTTTTTTAAGGACTGCATCTTATCATTCATAGTTCTAAGACATTTATCAGATTCAAGATGTGATAATTCATCTTATTAGTTAGCAGGTTTACTATGACCCTCTAACTTATATTCCTCATCATTGATATTAAAATATCACTCAATTGATGAGACATCCTTGCGGATTTATGAATAAGAGTTACATTATACTTGGTTCAACATTTACATGTTTAACCTTAGTATGACATCAACAAGTGTATTAAGAAAGTTATGTATTGTGTTCTTGAATATCTTCAAGATCTATAGATACTCCCACTTTCTTTTGTAAGTAGAAACAATTCTCTTAATACTAAGTATTTAAGAAACAATAAATTGTTCTAAACTAGGACATACAAAGTACATTTTATAGTTCTCATCTCTAGCTTGTTAATAACACACTTCATAAGATTTTAACAAATTTCAGAACTTTAATCAAGACATAACAGGATTCATCCCAATCTATAAATAGATAATGTCTTGAATACCTTCTAGGTTGGAACTATATTGAGTGTATACATGAAACACACAATTTTCTAACCTTAATAGAGTAAATGTTACTAATTAAGATTTCAAAGAGAGTTGGAAAAAACATAGATCACTGTTTGTTTCACTGGTTAGGACACTTTCCCCTCCCCGCCCCTCCATCCCAAAACTAAGAAATGATTTCTGGACAGTAACTCCTGAAAGTTTCCCACATCCCCCTCAGTTATTTGATTGCGCAACGCCCGTCATCCAACCCTCTCAACCAGTAAAGATTCCTCATCTTCCGATTCCACCTTTCTTCGGCTGATACTTCCCCCCACCCGAAAAAAGATATTCTTACAGATTAATTAAAACGTAATATGTCTATCCCCCCCCCATTTCCACTTTAGGAACCACTTCCTCAACGTCATTCAGTCCTCCAACCACAACCAAGCGAGATATATAAATAGACCTTACGACACCCCAACTTTCCACCTCAATGTTGTCAAATCTAGTGGAAAGCAATCCGCGATTTATTTATTACTGAACAGACATTCATGGTGATGTTGTTAAATTCAGTGGGAGCTACAAGTTTAATCTTGGTAGTAAAACTAGAAATTATTTCCTTGCTTCTCTTGAAATAATATAACTTTTTTTCGACTATAAACACCTAAAAAAAAACTCAAGGTTTATTATAGCAAAGTGGTTATATAACTACGTGTAAAGCTAATATCTATGACACTATCATATTGTCCACAAAACAAACAGAATGTCCGTAAGGTTTGAGCTACATGTATGATGTTGGCATGCACAATGGAAAGAAATATTTATTGCGTGCAAGGAACAACACCTATTGGGACAAAAACAATATGATTAAAAGTTCTCTTGAACCTAAGGTAAGAAACATATGTCGAGAATATGAATAAATACTACTTCAAGTAAAATGGTTATGTGTTTTTGGAATGTCCATAATCATGAAGTAAACTAATTATAGACTACTTCAAGTAAAAGGTTTATGTGCTCTTGGAATGTCACAAATAATGAAGTAATCTTGATTAACTTGAAATTACTACTGAAGCCAAGAGTTGGTGTTCAGAATTACTTTAGTTAAATATGTTTATGTTTATTGTAAATTAATAAACACTAATCCCGTTAATTTTAAAAGACTTATAAAATAAAGGTACAGTGACATCTTTCTGGCTATGACAAGAACAAAAGTCCTTGAATTAGTCAAAGGCAAAATCATGTATCGTGTAACAATTGATAGATTTCTTGAAATAGAAGAAACCGTATACATTATTGCATGCAAATAGGTTTTTAAATACTATATATTCAAATTTGGTTTGACACAATTGATAAGTATGTGACCTAAAGAGTATTAATTATTAAAATATTGGAAAAAGTTCTCACAAAAAATTACTCATAAATACCACATATTCAAGGTATGTCTAGAGTGTTGAATCAAATTCTTTGGAATTATTTGATTTTGATAACTTAAATATTTCACCTCCAAATCTCTCAAGGTTTGAAATTGAGTATGTCTTATATATGCTCAATAAGACTCCAACCTAGAAGGTTAATAAGACGTAATCATGATTATGGAATGTGATGATTCACATTGTCTTAAAATCAAAGTTCTAGATTTGTTAAAATTCTTATGAAGAGTGATATTAACAAACTAGATTCAGGAACTGTCAATGTATCTTGTAATTGCTACACTAAATGCTAAGTAATTATAGAAGAGTCTTTAATTACAAAAAGCAAGTGGGAGAGTTTTAGATCTGAAAGAGATATAAAATACAAAATACATAACCTTCTAAACACACTAGTGAATATCATACTGAGGCTTTACAAGTAAATGTTACATGTAAATGTTAAACCTCATAATGATATAATTCTCGTTCATAGATCCGTAAGGATACCTCAAATACTTGATTGATAAATGTTATTTCAATATTGAGGAATATGAGTCACATGATCATGGGAACCTGTTAAAGATGCATTATTGAATTTTGAATTCGGTATTATGGTGTAACCATTAATATGCATTGTTGAATTTTGAATTTGACAAATGACTCAAACTATGAATGTTAAGATGCTGTCCACAAGATAATCAATTTTGGAACTTGATTGATCTTTAACTAAACAGTTAGACTGTAAAGTTAGAATGAGTTTTAAAAGAGAAGAAAAACCCAAGTGGTTTGGTTCTTGGTGTCAAACTCATAAGGACAATGTTGTATACATACATAATGCATACATTATGATAGGATTTTAATCATACTCAAGCAATTGATTATGATTAAATATTATTTTTATGTGCATTAATTATATAAAGATGATTGATTGTCATATTAGTGTTCATATAGATGAAACATGACAATGGAATTTAAAACTTTAAAAACTCTTCATGTGAATGATTACGTATAGCGAGAAACGTTATGTAATCAAAGATGTTTATGAATATTATATAAAACTGATGATACAGTGAACAAACGCTAAGAATGCCATAGTATGTAAAAAAAATCATTGCAAGCATCTAGTGGAGAATATAAACTCAAGTTTATTGTTAAATAAAGACAACTCCTGAGTATTTTTAAAAGCTATTGGGAGTATTATATTCCAGGTGCATCCTATGCGCGCGCGAGAGCGCAAAATTAGAGCAAATTAAACAGCACAACCTGGAAATATCTGTGAGAGCGAGAGTAGATATAAACATATGCGGAGTTATATTTAAATGCTAACATACAATTGACATCTACCAAATTTGTAATAAGTCTCAATGGCATGCGCATATCTTTTGATAAGATGAGCGTCGCGCGTGAATGAAATCTGAGGGAGTTGGACCTAAGAATTCAATTATGTACATCAATTGTGTATGATAAAAATGGATTATGAGTATCATCGCGTGCATGATACAAAAGAGAGTTTTGACAACATTGTGTATTAAATACCCAAAGTTAATAGATAATCATTTAATTGAATATTTCTAATGACGCGCGAGCGAGAGAGATAGCGAGATAGAATTCCAGACTTTAGATAATGGACTTTTGTCCCAGAGTAATGGAACTCTAAAGATATATAACACACACAACAATTACTGTATGTGCAAATAGAATAACCAGAGGTGAAGACGAGGAGGGTTATGAGGTTCCAAACATTAATTATAAGAATATTCAGTCTGTTAACGCTTGCGTTTGTAAAGGCAGAGTTGGATAGTTGAATGTACAAGGCGGCTTTGCTAAATTTAATTGAGATGGGGCGAGCGGCAAGGTGGGCCTCGTGGGGTAGTGGGGGGTTAGCGGGGATTTTACATGTTTGATAAAGACGCAGAGTGGACTGAATTGTTGCGTCGACTGGATACAGAGAGGAGTTGCAAAGATACATTAAAGAACAAGAAATGCGCATTACAGTTTATGTGGAAGTAGGGAATGTGATGTGTTCTCAATAGTGTTTGAGTTGTTACGACACCTTTTAGAATAAAGTGTGTCGAGAATATTGTGCATATATATTGACCAACCAAACGAATCATACAATTCAAGAACATTGCACTTATTGAATTCTGAAATAATAATCTCAAAATTTCCTAAAGATGCCGCGAATCTAGAGAGGCGCGCGAGTTATGAAATCTAAGCCTTTGTCAACAAGAGCGCGCGCGTTCGATTCGTATCTAATGCGTGCATGATTTTGTCAATCTAGAATTGTTTATCATTAATATCTATTTATATCTGGATAAAAAGGTTGTGTTTAGACAAGGTTTTATTAATGAAAATGATACGAGGTATGTGGGTTTTATATTTAATAAAAAAGTTGTCCTATATTGGTGCTTTTTAATTCCATGAATAATAGGGGTGTATTATTCTAAATTAGTCCATTGGGCGATTAACAAGGTGGAGTGGTGGTTAAAGTTGTTGAAATTAAACAAACTGAGTTGTTGGAGATATATAGGTGTATTAGAAGGAAGTGTTTTGTGTTTCGGGGGGGGGGGGGGGGGGGGGGGGGGGGGGGGGGGGATACGCCAAACTCACATGATACTTGCATAAGAGGAAAAAAATATTGGCACTTCACAAACTAAAATGATTATAATTTATTGGATAGAGAGTCGATTTACAGTGAATATTGAAGTGATGGTTATTTGTACGTTTTGAATTGTGAGTAATTGTGTTAAAGTAAGGTAGTTGGATGTGGGGTGTTAATTAGGGTGTTTGTTTGTTAGGGTAATGGAGTGTTGGTGTAATAGATTGATTGAGAGGATGTAAGTGTTGGGGTGTTTTGGAATGTGGTCGGGTAGGGAGTTATATGGTGGATTGTTTTTTTGGGGAAGGATTGTGGTTTTTGGTGGGAAGGGAGAGTGGGGAAAAGAGGTTGGGGTGGTTGATGTGGGTTGAGGGGGGAAGGAATAAATGGTTTATAGAATGGTTGTGGGAGATTGTTGGGGGGGTTTAGTGTGGGTTGATTTTGTAGTGTTTATATTGAGTTGTTGTGTTGGGTTGGTAGGTGTGAATTTGAATTGGGTTTATATGTTGAGGTTTATTTGGTGAGGGTTTTGTATGTTTGATGGGTTTATGTGTAGGTAGTTTGTATAGATGGTGGGATGGGTTATTTGGCGTGTTGCTAGACGCTTTAAAAGATGTTGTTTTATTATTTATTTATGACATGTCCAAGTAGGACTGTTTGGGATAAAGTCCATATCATTAAAAATATACGCCAACATAGTGAGCCTATGGGGAGGCACACTGTGCGTTAACACAGAGGATACGTTTATCAATGTTTATTAATATATTTGCGTATAATTAATTATATTAATATGTTTCGCGGCGGAAATACTCATTAAATTGTCGAACAAGAAAGAAGGAGGGGTCCGTAATGTTGTTTCTTGCAAAACAAGAGGAGGTGTTTAGACAGTATAGACCTTGGGAGAAAGTAATCGGACTATATATATTCGCGAGGCTCCCGCGGCTTGGTAACTTTTTTACCCCCAACCGAACAATGTTAGGCGAGTTATTAATTAACACGCGAGAGAGATACCTTACCACTCCCCTATATACACGCGGGGGGGGGGGGTTTTTGGGGAGAATTTGGTAAGGGCGGAATGGGGGGGGGGGGGAATGGGGTTGGGGGGGGGGGGGGGGGGGGGGGAGGGGGGGGGGGGGGGGGGAGTGGGTGTGGGAGAGGGCCCATTGGGGAGGGGGGGGGAGTCTAATTCCTATCGGGGGCTCGGGATGGAGGGGGGGATAGATCCATCTTGGGGGAGGGGGGGGGTGGGGGGGGAGTCTTTTTTGGGAGGCCATGGGGACGGGCTGTGCTCATCTCTAAGCCACGCACCTTACCTTTTATAATCTTTTTACTTTTTTTCACCCCCCCCCTACAGGAAGGGGATGGGGGGGCTGGCCAATTTCTCGTGTTCACCACCACTCTTGTCACTTGGTGGGGGGCATTCCCCTCCCAACCCCAGGGGCGGGGTGGCGTAGGGGCCATCGGCGGGGTGGGGGCATAAGTATTACACCCCGGGACCCCCAATAAATTACCTTATGTCGGGGTGGGCCAACACAGTACTATCGGCTTGGGGGGGAGTCTGGGGGGGCGGGAACCGGGGGAGGGGGGTTCACTCCGTGGGATACCACCGGGGGGGGCTTTCGGGGGGCGGGTCCATTGGAGGCGCGAAGACTTTTGGGGGCTTTTACCGACAATTTACTAAAGTGGGGAGTTATATAATAACCGACCCACCCACCACTTGTACGGGGTCCCCCTAGTTACTCCACACACACACAGTGGGGTTTTACCTGGGAGGGGGGGGGAGGTACGCACGGGCGGGGCAACCTTTGCGTTTTGGTCATATAGTTTCTTTGTAGGGTTATATTAACCCGGGCGCCCACCTTTATTTAACACCCGCGATTCCCTCAGCTTTTTACACCCTGTTGTGACCCTGTACTTACCCTTTTACTTTTTACTATATATTTCCTTGGGGGGCCACTCCTAAATCGGGTTCCAGGGGGGGGGAGGGGCGAGTAATCCCTGCGGGGGGGGGGGAGATGGGGGACTGCGTATGCATCCATGGTTCTTATTTATACCCAAGGGCGGGGAGTGGGGGGTTCTGGGTGGATGGGGGGGGGGGGGGGATTCGGGCTCAACATGTTGGCAATCGCATCATCATCCCCGGGGCGGGCGGGGGCCGGGGGGGGGGGCCGGCTCTTTTTTTAGTGACACATACACCCTTTATATTTATAACCCCTAAATATAACCCCTGTTTTAATTTATTTTACCCCCACACCGCATATTTTACTCGCTTTATTTTTGATTTAACTACCCCGTTATTACCTTGAATACTTTGTCATTTTTTACGAGCTATTTATTTTTATAATTAGTACCACCCTTCCTATACAGGGGGGGGGCGGGGGTTGCTCCGGGGCATGAAGCTCTTAATATTTAATTTTATAATTTTTGGGTTGGTTGGTGGGGGGGGAGTCCTACCCCAGAATTAGACTGAGTGTACCCCTTATAACCCAAATTAAACTTTGGATGCGCGTATTACACCCACACAACCCAACCCCATATTAAACGCGTTCTGTTTTGGGAGGTGGTGGTGGGTGGGGTGGGGGGGGACTTTAGATACCGTTTAAATTAACCACCAAAATTACTTTGAATATTATTCATTTATTTTTTATTTACACTTTATTTAATTTGACATCGAACTCCTTAAAACCCGCTCATACCCCCTGATTTTTTTAATAAACTTCTCTCGCGGGGCGGGGGTGGAGGTGCGGGAGGGAGATAGTCCCTACTTTTGCCTAATAAGCTTACGGGGGGCGTGAGGGGAGCGGGGGGGAGGTGGGGGGTTTTCGGCGCGGGGTGTGGTGGGGGGGGTGTGTGGGGGGGTACGTCGACTTATCAACCTTTACCATATACCAACCGTATGGGGGGGTTAGTGTCATAAAAATAGACCTGATTTTTATTATTACGGGCCCTTCCCCCTGTTCTTAGTGTATTGACAATCTGGGGTAGAGGGGGGAGGGGGATCTTTTTCCGGGGGGGGGGGGGGCAGTGGGGTGAGTTTATTGGTCTTAACCTTCTGTACCCCCCCCCTAATTAATACAACCCCCTTTAACCCCCATCCCTTAATTTTAGAAACCCACCCTCATCATTCATTCGGCCGACAGAAGATAATAACTCCAACAAGGTTAATAATACGTATCTCTCTCCTCTCTCTCTATCACAAGTTTTCGAGCGAAACCGGGGAAGAAGCGTAAGGAAAAATGTCATGGTTTAGCGCGTGGTCAATCGACAAAGACGCATGTTGATATACATAACATCGGGCGGACGCCGTTAAGCAGATGTGTTTACAAACATCACATTCAATGATGAACTTCCGATCTATTTTTGTGTTTCTACAAGGAGTTCGATTAATCCTTTGAAATTCCGAATTTTCGTGTGACTTAAATCTCAAAACAAGAGGCGCCGACGAGGGTGGGAGGTAATGTGTTTATGGGGCGGAGGGGGAGGCTGTACGTGGGGGGCACACCACATCCAAGCGTATCACATTGACGTGTCGTGTGTGTTGTCAATATCCAAGAGGGAATTATCAACTTTTTAACATGTTTGGGTTTAGCAAGTGGTGATGGTATGGATTATAACACAGCAGCGTATATTCATGACTGTTGTATTCGTTAATTCTAAAAAGTACACACTTTACTGTTTAACTCCATATAAATACATATTGCTAGTACGAGTTATCTATTGCCGTTTGCGTAACTCGTGATATAATATTAATGGATAAATAGGAAGTGTAAGAGAACCACAACATCTACACACAGATACCTTCATGACCTACTGGGGTAACTTAAAGCGTCAAGAAGATACGCTTAAATATTATCAATTTTTATAAATGATTAAAAGTAATGCACCCTAGATAAATTACTGTATTTTCCACATATATAACTTTACACAACAATTAGTTTTCTTTCGTTTTATTTTAATATCTTAGGTTAATATTAATTTAAAATCAAATCTTTCAAAACCATGATAATTTACTTGCTTTCAGTTAAAACAACAAAAATAGCGCGAAAAAGAGGATTAAACATTTATGCATTTTTTAGATCAATTTGTCATGACATAGATGAACCTACCACACTATTATTTTAGAGAACAATCATTTCCTGTACTATTGCGATTTGCTACCTCGAGTACGGGATACGAATTAGTTTGAGGGTGAGGAGTGTTGTGCAATCTGGTTTGGGAGTAGGGAAGGTGGTAGTAAAGGCTTTACGGCGATGTTCTTTGGCAAGTCAACACAGCATAGAAGAGGAGAGTATGGTAGGAGATATAGGTGGTATAAGATTAGGGTAGTAAAACCCGTTTATATTGTATGTTTGGCGAAATGAGTTGAAGTTGGAGTTAAAATTCTTATATTATAATTTGAATAGAGTGTGAGGGTGTTAATTTTAGAGCTGTGTGGAGGGGGGAGTTATCAAACCTGGTTGTTGGGGGGCGAATTTGATTAGATTGAAATTTATTAAATGTAAAATTACATAAAAATCACATCGAATTTAATTCAGAATATAATAAATGATGTAGTTATTATTGGTGGAAATGGCGGAGGTAAGTAGAATTTGGCTAATTATGTGAATTGTTGCCCAAAAGCCGAGCTTATGAAAACGTATGAATATGAAGAGTAAATTACTGGGGGGGAGAGTTAAGAGTGTTTATTTTTTTTAATCAGGAAGTGTCATTGTAACCTCGTGGTTTAGGAAAGCATGGTTCTAAAGGCGCGCAACGGCCTGCATATATCAAAGGCGTGACCTCCACACCACGCAATAGACCAAGGATTGGGCTTAAGGCTTGGCGTAAGATGAGGAGTGAAAAAACGTGATAAGACGCGATAAAACGTGATGTATGAAAGTTTTTTGAATTCAATTTCGATAAAAAAAACATTTTATATATAGAAATGAAAAAAATTACATGCAAATATAGTTTCTTGACTTTATTCCTTATGTATGACACTTTTTGTAAACTCTATATATTTGTAATATGATATAAATGTATGAATTTATAAATATTTTTATATTTTGCGCCGCTTTAAGTTAAGTCTTAAAAACGTCATGACTCGCCATGGCTCGTAAAAACGTTAGGTTTGATTATACCGACATGCCACGCCTCATAACCTTTCTTATAAGC
>BQNB010057910.1:0-18746 GCA_026074375.1 Tanacetum coccineum
ATAGAGTCTTTAGTTTAAAAAGCCCATTTTTAAATCCTAAATATCAGATGGTTATTTTTGTTTTAAGTTTCTAATTTTTGGTTTGCAAGCTCACTTTGAGCTACTCTAAATCTGTTTTAACCTTGCTCTTCTTTTTGAGCTTATTTTACAGCTTATTCTTGAGCTTGCTTTTTGTCCTCTTAAAGCCACAAAGCTCCCCTAGTGCTAGCACCCATTTTTCTAGCCCCTTTTTCTTGGCCTTCCTAAGATAGATTAGTTTATATTTTAGCTTTTTTGGGAACCCCTTAAGCTGTTCTTTAAGACCATATGCCTCACTAAGCCTAAAAGTCCGTCTAGTGCTTAAAATTTAAGCCCCTTAGAGCCCTTTTAGCAGTTTGGTATGCAGTTGTTGTCCCTTAGCTTATTTAAGGATTTGTGCTTATTGGATTGCTTTTTGTTGCTTATTTTAGTTTACCCTTGCTTATTAGGTTTAAATCACTTTCTGTCTTTGCTTATTTAGGTTTTGCCTTTGCTTATTTTGCCTTAGATAAGCCCACAGTTTAGCTTAGCTTAGGCTTAGTTGAAAATTAAGTCTCCCTTTTTAGTTGCTTATTTGTGGCTTCTCTGTTTGTTCTTTTGTGCTTATTTGTTGCTAGCATTGCTTATTAGGTATTATAGATAATCTGCTTGTGCTTATTTTCATTTTTTTATTTGCTTATTTTGCCCCTAGAAAGCCCAACAGTTAGCTTATCATAGACTTAGTGTAAAAAAAGTTGACTGCCACCTTTTCAGCTTATTTCGTGCTTATTTGTTAGTTATAAAATTTTTGTCTTTTTTAAAGTTGCTTATTTTCATCGTATCTAAAAAGTTGTAAAAAAAATGAAAAACAAAAACGTTGGGATTAGGGGAAGCCCCAAGTGAGCAGGGCTCGAACTTGGGACCTCAACCCCAATCAACCAACATTTATAACACTCACTACCGGTATGCTACAATATCTCATCCGGTAGTGAGTTGCAAAATTAATTATATAAGGGCCATTTAGCCCATTAAGCCCATAAGCTGTTTTTAGCTTATTTCGACTTATTTATAAGTCCACGTTTCTAGCTTTTATTTTTCCCAAATCCAGTACACTTTAAACTACTTTTCTGTATTTTTTGGGATTTTTCCCATTTTGTTTACTATTTTCATCATTTATTTTCTTTAAAACTGTTTTTTTAATTATTAAAAATTAAATAAAAATCAAAAAAATATAATTCTTTTTTTAGAAAATTTTCTTTTGTCATATTGCACTTAGGAAAAATAGAAAAACTTTCGTAGGGTCATTTTTGCAAAATTTCATTTTTTAAAGAGCGGGATTCGTTCCCGTGCTCGTTTTTCGTATTTTCTAGCTCAATTTAACTCCGTTTTCGTTCTAGTTTTCTTTAATCTTACTTTTTAGTCAATTAGAGTCTATCAAAAGTAAAAAAAATCATTTTAGGTTAATTTTTGAAAATTTAGGGTTTTTAGGTTACGTTTTTAGATTCCCGTTTACATTTTTAGTTAAAATTTGTGTGCCTTTCTCATTTTTAGTATAGATTGCTTTATTTTTCCCGTAGATTTAGAAATCCAATCCAAATCTTGTTCTATTCAATCATCAAATGTCAATCCAACTCTCGACTTTCCAATTCACTCCTCGTTGGGGATAAACGACCCGGGAATATTCTATACTACTTCCGGTTTCATTGACTTTCTTGATAATTATCCTTATTATATATTTATAAGTATTATATATTTATTTATATAAAAAGGGTTAATTAAAGAGAGAATCAATCACCAAATTTGGAAGTTGAATATTCAAGAATAATTGCAAAAACCTTGGATACATTAAAAACTTCTTTGGATCCAAGTTCCTTAACATGCCATCAAAAATCATTTTAGAAAAATTAAACTTTGGACCCTTTGCTAAGCAAATAATTGCAGAAGCCAAATTTTGTAAAAAATTGATCCCATGAAGTAGATTTTGAGCTTAAGCAATGAAGGATGGTATGTATTAGGTACTTCCACTAAGGAGAAAAGAAACCTTTGTAAAAAGTTAATTTGTCAGAAGTTGTTTCATATCCTATCAGTGCAAGGTTTTTAAAAATTTCATTAACTGTTAGGCAAGTAGTACCATCCTCATCATTCAAGGTGAGGGGGGGGTGATTCGCATCACCACACTGATGATTCAGATACAACCATATCCTTTTCCACTCATTGGCATGTATTGGCACCTTATTCAAAATGATTGATTGTTTTGAGACTAGCAGTGTTCCAAAACTGTTCAATATATGAAGCATAGATAGTTGGACTTACAGTGAGAGGAAAATTATTCGAACTTGAAGTCAAGAAGTCCAATATCTGATGAAAATCCGCATTCCCATCATTCTTTTCCAAATAAGCAACCATGTTATGTTTGATGAACGAATTCAGAGATCCAGCCCAACGTTGATGAATTCAGCCATGGTCTGAGAAAAATCGATTGAGGTTTTGTAATTTAGAGATGTATGAGCGAAATTACGTGAGGTTAAAGTGTGATTGAGAACGATTTTTATAGAGTTTAGGAAACCTCTTGAAGAAGAAATCGTTATAATTACACAATAGACCCCTAGCGGTTATTTCTCTACGGTAACTCACAGTACAATTTGCCTTCGTACTAACTTTATGCCCGACAGTACTAACTGTTGGCCCAACAACATAAAGTAAGCCTGACAGTATTAACTAACTTCTCACCATGTTTAACTCTGAAAACCAGTCCAAAGAGCATCATGAACCTAATATATCCATCAAAATCATCTTTAAACACTTTTGAGCAGTACTAATTAAGCCTAGCAGTATAAACTTTTTGTACCAGCGATACAAAGTTTTTCAAGTAGTATCAAGCTATGCCCAGTAGGTACTAATAATTATCCATCAAATTTTACCTTCCAACTTCAATCCAAATAGCACTTGTGTATAATCCACTGCACTTATACACCATTAACCTCCCCTGAGACCATGCAGCTATAGATTAAGCATACAAATGCTTGCCACCAGAAAATTAAATCTACTCACATCAAAAGCTTTAGTGATTAAATCAGCTACATTATTATCAGTGTGTATCTTGACCATCTCTATCAATCTCTTCTCATATGAAATGATGCCTAATCTCTATATGCTTTGTTTTAGAATGATAAACAGGATTTTTGACAACACAAATAACACTCTCATTGTCAACATGAATCTTTGTGTGCATAAAATTATATCCATAATCTAACAACTGATTTTGGATCCAAAGCACTTGACCACAGCAGTGAGAAGAAGCAATATTCTCAGCTTCAGTAGTTGAGTTAGCCACCACAATCTGCTTTTTACACTGCCAAGAGATTAACCTTGAACCAAGAAATTGACAACCTCCTGTTGTGGATTTCCTGTCCAAGCTGGCACCTGCATAATCACTGTCCGAGAAAGCTTCCAACATAAAAAGAGAGTCCTTAGGATACCAAAGGCCCAATTTGGGTTGACCTTTTATGTATTTAAAGATTCTTTTTACTACAAACATATGGGAAACTTTTGGTTGAACTTGAAATCTTGAGCAAGCACAAACAGAGAACATAATATCTGGTCTTGAGGATGTAAGATACATCAATGACCCAATCATTGACCTGTATAAATAGACATCAACATCCTCACCTTTCTACCATCTTTTGTTAAAGCCTTGTTGGTTTCCATAGGAGTACTAGCTGTCCTTATACTAGAAAAGCCAAATTTCTTCAAGATTTCACCAACATACTTGTCCTGACTAATGAAGATCCCATCATCTTTCTGCTTGACTTGTAAACCCAAGAAGAAAGTGAGTTCCCCCATGGAACTCATTTGGAACCTTTTGTGCATAATTTGCTCAAAATTTGTACACAAAGACTTTCTAGTAGAACCAAAGATGATGTCATCTACATATACTTGTACCAGTAGAATATCACCCTTGACTCTCTTTATGAACAAAGTCTTGTCAATTTGTCCCCTTAAATCCATATCCATCAGAATAGGTAAAAGTGAATCCATACCAAGCTCTAGGAGCTTGATGTAGACCATATAAGGCTTTCTCCACCTTATAAACTTTTTTTTAGAAATTATGGATCCACAAAACCTAGAGGTTGGCTTACATATACCTCCTCTTTAATAGTGCCGTAGAGAAAGGCACTTTTAACATCCATCTGGTACATAAGAAAATTCATAAATGATGCATAGGCTAAAAATAACCTGATTGCTTCAATCCTAGCAACAGGAGAAAAAACCTCATCATAAACTATACCCTCTTCTTGTTTGTATCCTTGTGCAACCAGCCTAGCTTTATTTCTAACTACTATCCCCTTTCATCTTTCTTATTTCTATACACCCACTTTGTGCCAATAGCTTTCTTGCTATAAGGTAAGTCAACTAGGGTCCAAACCTTTTTAATCTTGAACTGAAGCAGCTCTTCTTGCATTGCTTCAACTCAGCTTTCATCATCAAGGGCTTGAGCTATCTTTGTGGGTTCCTGTTAAGAGAGGAAACAGGCAAATAAGCAGTTTTAGAAATCTTTATGATTTGACCTTCTCTGCTTTTGGATGTAGCTAATCATAGCATGTTCTCCATAACTTTTCTTTGTCATGCCCCTTGTTTATACTGCTGACCTTGGATCTCCAATTATTTGATCTTTAGGATGAATAGAGTTTACTCTAGTTGTGGGAATAGGACCGAAAACAGTGGAAGGTTCCATGTTGTTGAAATCAGCCTCTGCACCCACAACTTGATCAGCATAAGAAGAATTGCAAGTGTCTAAATCATCATCATAAGCATTGCCAAAAATACAAGTATTTTAAACTTCAACGGTATCCTCCAAATCAGGCATGAGTGGATCATGTGGAAGATTAGTAAATTTACTAAGAGGAATAAATGATGATCCAGCATCACTAAAAATTCTTGATGCACCAGCAGTATTAACTAGTGTGCTAACAGTATTAAAACTGTTAGTGCTGCTAGCTCTAGTAGTCTTTCCTAAAAGATTCTGCCTGTTACATTGTGCTTTAAACTCTTTTCTAACAGTATCTGATTGCTCTTTAGCCTCCTTCTCTTGATCCATCATCTTATCAAGAACATTCTTCAAGGCTTGTTCATTCTCACTTGCTGGTTTTTGTACAGGCTTTTCACCAGCAGCATCATCAGCTGTATCATCTTCATCTGTTTCATCTGAGCTCTTGTTGCTTGAAGAGATAGAAGACCATAATGGGAACATAATATATTGTTGAGTAGACACATTCTTTTCTTCAGATTGTCCAGCATAAACATTTTTCTTCAAACCTGTGTTACCATTAGTTTCTTATGGACCTGCATTTTTGTTAGTTTGATTCCCTGCAGTAACTGGTTGATAATTCATAGAATTTGTTAAGGAATCAATATCAAAAAGCCAGTTAGGTCCTTGTCCTGCAACATTTGGTTTATTTTCAAGAAAGTTTACATGCAGATTCTCTTCAACTTTTCTGGTTTGAGAATTAAATACCCTGAAGGCTTTGCTATTTACAGAGTACCCAACTAAAAACCCTTCTTCAGCCTTCCCATCAAATTTGCCTAAAGGGTCTAGGGTATTTAGGATAGTAACAGGACATCCAAAAGGTCTCATGAAACTTATGCTTGGTGGTCTGCCAATTATAAGTTCATAGGGTGTCTTGTTATGAGGCTTGGTCACTAAAACCCTATTCAGAACATAACAAGCAGTATTAACTGCTTCAGCCCAAAATACAGTAGGTAGAAGTGAGTCTGCTAGCATAGTCCTAGCAGCCTCAATCAGAGTCCTGTTCTTTCTCTCAGCAACTCCATTTTGTTGTGGAGTTCTGGCAACACTAAATTCCCTTTTTATCCCTTTTAATCCACATAATTCATTCATTTCCCTATTTTTGAATTCTGTCCCATTATCACACCTGATTACTTTAACCTTATGGTTTAATTGGTTTTCTATTTCTATTATAAATCTCTTAAGAATCCCACTTGTCTCATCCTTAGAGGCTAAGAAGAAAACCCAGCTAAACCTGCTAAAGTCATCAGTCACTACAAGGCAATATGTCTTATGGTTGATACTCCTAACAGATGTTGGACCAAATAAGTCCATATGCAACATCTGTAAGGGTTGGCTGATAGAGCTCACAAGCTTGGTCTTACAGGAAGCCTTGTGTTGCTTTCCCTTCTGACAAGCAACACAAGTATGGTCATTTACAAAAATCTTTCCTCTTACAAGGTTTCCCTTCACAAGTTTATTCATTGTTTTAAAATTCACATGACCCATCCTCCTATGCCATAATTTAGACTCATCAATTGTGGCATTTGCAAACAAACAAGTTAAATCTCCAGAAGGAACAACATTCCTTAAATCAAAGTTGTACATATTGCTTTGCCTGGGAACTCTAAGCAGTACTTGGTTTTCATCAAGTAGCTTAAAATCAGGAGACAAAACAAGACATTCAGTTTCAGTGAAAAGAACATTGTTTTTCTTGTCACACATTTGTGAGACAGAGAAAAGATTAAAATTTAGTTCCTTTACAAAAAACACATCTTCAAAGTCTAACTTATCTGTTCTTATCTTTCCTTTACCTGTTATTTTACCTCCTCTAGTACCACCACCAAAGGCAACAAAACCTCCATCAATGTCTTGATAGTCAGTAAGGAAGTCTTTGTTCCCTGTCATGTGCCTGGAACATCCACTGTCAAATATTCCTTTGTTCTTCAAAGCTTGTTGTGGATTTCCCTACACAAAAGTAAGAGAGTCAGTGTCTCTTGGGGACCCAAGCCACTACTGACTTGAGTCTGCCTTGTGGATCTATATAATTTACTCTTTTTGAGACCCACGATCCACTATTGTCTTTGGAGACATTGTTTAAATCAGTCATTTTGGGTCTCCAAACACAACCTGCTGAGGCCTTAACAGCAGTGACCCCATTACCCTTAACAGCACTAACTGCTGTTTGCCCAGCAGTATTAACACCCTTTACTCTGACAGTATTAACTATTTCATTTGAAATACTGGTGTTTGGTGCTGTTGATTTATGAAAAGGCCTTCTAATAGGTGAATGTGACTTATGAAAAGTATTTGTTCTTGTTTTTGAAATATTCACTCTATTTGTATCGGTAGCAGTATTAACTTGTTTGACTGCACTAGTTGATGTTGCTCTGAAAGAGCTTTGCTTGGCAGCACTAAATAGTACTCTTCGAAACCTTGTTAAGACTGCAGATGGAATAAATTTATTTTGATGATTTATTCTCTGAGTGTTGTTCCAAACTGGTCTAACTTCCTTATGACCAGCAACTTTTCCCATATCTTTCAAAACAGATTTAGCCATTCTCTTTTCATGAAAATCACAGTCTTTTATTAGATGGCTGTAACTGCCACAAACAAAACAAGCTTTCTTTGTAAACCCAAATCCTAACCCCAGTTTTTGAGTCATTTGTCCATTCCAAGCTCTTCTATCTACCTTAGGATTTTGAGTGATCATCCTAGGTTTTTTAGCTTGTTTAGGTTTAACAGATTCATTCCTAGCATTAGTAAACTCAATCCTTTTAAAACTAGGTTTGTCTGTTGCTTGCAAATCATTAGATTGAAAAATGTCCTCATCATCACTAACCCAATCTTCAATGATAACTCCACTAGGCCTAACAGATTCAACTCTAGGCATTTCTACACTAGTATTGCTAGTTTGAGAGGTACTTGCTTCAACTTGAGACACACTAGCACTAGTCTTATTTGTTGTAGGCCTATAAACAGAATCATCCAATCCTGCAAAAGATAGGTCAGCTAGTGGAGGCATGTAGTTCCCAGTTAAAGGAGGAGGAACAACATGATATGCATTATCCTTTTTGAACCTATCATTTGTTTGATTGTCATCTCCATCACTTGAACGACTATCAAATACACTATTAAACAATTCACTACTACTTGAATCATTTTCATTCAATTGATCTCCATATCCTAGACTAGTTTTATCTTTAGCACTCAATTGACTATTAATCAGTTTTTTTAATTTTTAGAAGATGTTTCAAACTGTTCTAGTTTAGCTTTCAAATCATCTTTTTCTCTTAAGGTTTCATCTAATTGATTTTTAAGTCTAGTAATAGCATTACTTTTGTCTTTTACTTCAAATTCTAAGACTATAATCTTTTCTTCATAGAAAGCTTCATTTTTCTGATAAACAACTAATTGAGCCTCTACAGATTCTAGGCCTAACTGATAAGCTACAATTTCTAGATTAGCCTTATTAAGAGTTTGTCTCTGTTCATCAAACTATTTTTAAAGTTTTTCATATGTTTTTACATAGTTTTTAGAACAAGATTGTACCTCTGTGTCAGACCCTGAGGAGTTTAAAGTATAGGCCATGAGAGAAAACTCAGTTGGTTCATCTTGAGCTACATAACTCCAGTCATATCCTAATCCATCTTTGACAATCAAAGCATTGTCCTGAACAACCAATGTATCAGAGGTCTCTACTGGTACAGTCCTTTTGGTGTTGTCCCTGCTCCTATACCCTGCATCTCTATTCATGTTCCCTTGATTTCTTGGTGCTTTACATTCCCTTGCAAAATGGCCCCTTCTATGACAGTTAAAGCATTCAACCTTAGTTTTATCAAAACCTACAGTTTCTTTGCCATTGAAGATTAATTTCCTTCTAGTCTTCTTATAGAATCTCTTTACCCTCATAGAAAGCATGGCCACCTGCCATTTAAGGTCTATTTCTTCTAAATCATCATGATAAATCTGCTCTAGGTCTTCATCATCTAGTTGTGGACTACTTGGCTGATTTGCAATGAGTACATTAGTTCATCAGTATATAATGATGAAGAGGCTTGTCCTTGAGAATTATGGCCTATTGCAGTAGGAACACCATTAGCAGTACTAACTTCATTACTGCTGCTAGTGTCTTCTGTAAAGAGAAAGGCCACATTCTGAGAGTTTGAAAATGATCCAGAGGAACCTTTGATATCAGCTTCAAACACTTTTAGATTATTGTATAGATCATCAATATCTAAATCATCTATACCAGCTTTGTTCCTCATAATTAAAGCTACATTATTCCATGATGAAGGTAGAGCTCTTAAGAATTTTTAATTTACATCTTCATTAGAAATAGCTGCACCATAAACTTCTAGTAGGCTGATAAGTTATTGAAACCTATCATATGCTTTATCTAGGCCTTTTGTGTCAGATACAGAAAAGTTTTCATATTGTTGCTTCAAGACATTCTTCTACATCTTCTTAGATTCAACATTACCACCAAACCTACTCTTGATAGCAGCCCATAGAGTTTTTGCATCCTTTATTGCATGGAATCTTAGTTGATACTCATCAGGAATAGCCAAAAGCAAAATGCTTTTAGCTTTTCTTTCTCTTTGTCTTGCTAATAGTGCTTGAGCAGTCTTTGGAGGTACTTCAGTTTCAACACCATTTTCATCTGTTGTTACTTGTATAGGACCATCACCATTCAAGATCACTTGCCACAAACTATAATCTGTGTTAGTGAGATACTGCTCCATCCTCATGCTCCAAAGGGTATATTCACCCTTCTTGAGGATAGGAAGTTTTACAGTAGACACCATTTGAGGAGATTCTACTGGTGCTATTTGTGTTGCAGGTTCTTCACCAGACATTGTGTTTTATAGGAAGAGATCTAGATCTGATAAAGTTCTTCTTATTCAGAGTTTCTCCACAAGCTCTGATACCACTTGTGAAGTCCCAATGAACAGATCTTCTAGCCTGTTAAAGCTTAGTTAACTTGGATAAATCCAAACTAACTATATGAGAAACTATGATTGTGAATACTACAAGTTATGCGGAATCTAACTTGTAATACAAAGAAGAACAAAGAATACTAAAAACTTTAGATATATTGATTGCAAATATTCTGCCTAGGTTACAGAATAACTAACTATGAATTGATAATTCTAACTATGCCGTAGGGTTCCTTTTATACACCAAGGAAACCCTAATGGGCTTACAAAACGCGTACAATGATAATGCATATCTATTCCTAATATATCTCATGCATATCACTTTAGTAGTACTAACTATATAATACTAACAGTACAAAATATTAACTAACAGTACTAACTAAATTGGCAGTACTAACATTTATACTGGCAGCACTAACTATTATAACTAGCAACACTAATGACTTAGACTGTTTTCTAAGTTCTTCAATAACAGCATCAAGTTGAACCAGCAGTACTAACTTCCAAAGCTAGCAGTATTAAATTAAATCAGCAGTACCAAGTTGTAGAAGTCCATAATTCCTAACACATCTAGGTCATACAACTTAGTTTCATTACAAGTGTTTCCACTACGTTGTATATGAATGGTTTTTCTGAAACCCATGGCATAGTTTCACGATAGTCTGCCGTAAATGGTGCCATGAATGGAATATCTTTCATTTTTCCTTGTTCGCACATAAGGTGAATTTCTTCGGTTGTCAGCTCATTAATCTTCTCCTCATCATGGTACAATTTAACACGATGTCCATTGACAATGAAGCTTCCTTCGTGTTTGTCATATAACTCGACATAACCAGATGGAAAACCATGTTTAACCACGAATGGTCCATACCATTTTGATCTGAGTTTTGGAGCTTTGAACTTGTACTTTGAATTATATAAGAGAACTTTGTCTCTGGCTTTGAATTCTTTCTGGATTCTAAGCTTCCTATCATGATAAGCTTTGGTTCGAGCTTTGTAGAGTTTAGAATTCTCATACGCTTAAAGTCTCAATTCATCGAGTTCATGCAATTACAAAAATCATTTTTCTCCTACGAGTTTGAGATCGGGGTTACAGCTTCTTAAAGCCCAGTAGGCACGATGTTCGATTTCGAACGGTAAGTGACATGTTTTTTCGTATAATAACCGATATGGCGTAGTGCCAATTGGTGTTTTGTATGCCGTACGAAATGCCCACAGAGCGTCATCAAGTTTCCTCGACCAAAAGGAGGGATTATCCTTAATCGTTTTTTTGAGAATTCTTTTTAAGGCTCTGTTGGTGTTTTCAACTTGGCCGCTTGTCTGCGGATGGTAAGCCGTAGCGAAACGATGATGAACTCTATATCGTTTTAAAACTTTCTCCATTTGTCTGTTACAAAAGTGAGTACCTCTGTCACTGATTAAAGCTTTTGGAATACCAAATAGAGAGAAAAGCTTTTTGAGAAAATTAATCACAACTCGTGCATCGTTGGTGGGTAAAGCTTTAGCTTCTGCCTATTTGGACACGTAGTCTATAGCTACTAGAATATATTCGAACTTATAGGATTTAGGGAATGGTCCCATGAAATCAATTCCCCATATGTTGAATATTTCACTGACTTGGATGCTGTTTTAAGGCATCTCATCTCTTCGTGAAAGGCTACCAGAACGTTTGAAGGCATCACAGTTTTGAACTAGAGTATCAGCCTCTTTGAAGATTGTTGGTCAATAGAAACTAGCATCAAAAACTTTCTTTGCTGTGGTGGAAGGACCATAGTGTCCCCCAGTAGGGCCATGATGACATTCGTCGAGAATCTTTCGAGTTTTGTCCCCTTAAACACATCTCCTGATCATTCCATAGGGGCACATTTTGAAGAGATATGGTTCATCCCAGAAATAGTGCTTAAGTTCCGAAAAGAATTTGCAACGCCGAGCATAAGTTAACCCTTTTCTGAGAATTTTTCCCACTAGATAATTGGAAAAATTAGCGAACCATGGAATTTTATCTTCCTTGGTTAAGGAGACGTTCATTAAAGTTTCGTCAGGAAAATTATCATCGATATCGTCATCCCTTAACTCCTCTAAATGTGGATTTTCAAGTCGTGACAAATGGTATGTTGCTACATTTTCTGCTCCTTTCTTGTTTTTGATCTCAATATCAAACTCTTAGAGTAGTAAAATCCAACGGATAAGACGCGGTTTAGCATCTTGCTTAGCAAACAGATATTTCAACGCAGAGTGATCTGTGAAGATGATGGTTTTTGAAAGAACAAGATACGATCAAAACTTATCAAAAGCGAATACTATGGCAAGTAGCTCTTCCTTAGTGATCGTATAATTTTGTTGAGCGTTGTTGAGAGTTTTGCTAGCAAAATGAATAGGAGGGAAATGTTTTCCTTCCCGTTGTCTGAGCACGACTCTGACAGCAAAATAGCTTGCATCGCACATAAGTTCAAATGGTTGCGACCAATCTGGTGAAACCATAATGGGTGCATTCTTTAACTTTCCTTTGAGCAATTCGAATGCCTCGATGCATTCTTTATTGAAACTGAAAACTACGTCTTTCTTGAGAAGTTTTGTCATTGGACGAGAGATTTTGGAAAAATATTTGATGAATCGACGATAGAATCCTACATGTCCTAGAAACCTCCTAACTGCTTTGACGTTAGTGGGTGGTGGAAGTTTGGTTATTTCATTGATTTTTGCCTTGTCGACTTCTAATCCTTCACTAGAGACTTTGTGTCCAAGCATAATTCCTTCTGTCATCATGAAGTGACACTTTTCTCAGTTTAGAACAAGATGAGGTTGTTTGAATCGAACGATCATTTGCTCGAGATTCGCGAGGCATGAATAGAATGAATCTCCAAATACCAAAAAATCGTCTATGAAAACTTCCATGGAGGTTTCAAGCATGTCTTGGAAGATGGTGATCATGCACCTCTGAAAAGTGGCTGGTGCGTTGCAAAGACCAAAAGGCATATGCTTGTAAACGTAAGTTCCATAAGGACAAGTGAACGTGGTCTTTTCTTGATCGGCAGGTTTGATTGGAATTTAAAGTAACGATTGGAAATCCTCTGAGAAAACGAAAATAATTTATTCCCCCCGCTAATCTTCCAGTGCATTTGATCCATGAAAGGGTAGAGGAAAATGATCTTTTGAGTAGATTTTCGTTTAACTTGCGTTAGTCAAATCAAAGCCTTGCCAACCAGTGTACAGTTTCTTATAAGTAACAAGTTCATTCTTCTCATATTGTCACAACATCATTCCTCCTGTTACTTAGTAACCAGTAGAAAGCCAGACACACCTAGGGATATCTTGAAGGGGTAAATGATAACCAGCATCAGAAGTTTGATAATCTCCTTTTTATGACTTCTTTTCATGGTTGGAGTTAAGAGTCGATCGTTTGCCTTTGATACTTTGAATACCAGGTTTAGCGTCGTCCTCAAAGTTGATTTTGGGTTTGCAGAAAGATGGGCTAATGCCCAGAATATCGGATATTTTCCAAGCAAACGCTTCTTTTTGTTTCTTGAGGATGAAAACCAGATGCTTCTTTTCGTTGTCTTTGAGTAGAGTGTATATGACTACTAGAAGAAGACATTCTTTTTCCAGAAAAGCATAATCTAAATGTTAGGGAAGAGGTTTCATCACAAGATTGGTTGGTGGGTCTTGGATAGATTTCTTCATCCTTAAATTTTCCTCGAGGGGTAATTCTTTGAAATTATCCTCGACTTCTTCCTCTTGCTTAGGGAATTCTTCAATTTTGATTGCCATGAATTCTTCAAATTCATGGTCGAGAGATGATTCGCTGATCTTTTCTGACGTGGTGGAAAATGGTTTGGATTCATCAAGCAATGCATCAAGTTCTTCTTCTGTTACTTCGTCAATGACATCCATGCGGAAACATGTGTCATCATTGGAATGATAAGGTTGCATAGCTTTGTCGATTAAGAAGGTGATTCTATCATCTCTTACTCCTAGATTGAGTTCTTTATTTTTGACTCGGATGATAGCATCATCGGTGTGCAGAAATGGTCGTCCTAAAATGAGAGGAACTTTGTCATCCTCCTCCATTTGTAGGATAACAAGATCAGCCAGGAATACAAATTTCCTAACTTGGACAAGCATGTTCTCCACAATTCTCATCGGGTATTGGAAAGTATGATTAGCTAAGCGGATACTCATCCTTGTAGGCTTCAAGGTGTTTCCCGAGAGTGAAGCGTATAGTGAATATGGCATCAGGTTGATGCTTGCGCCAAGATCGGCCAAGGCAAGATATTCAACTGAACCTGCTACGGTGCATGGGATCAGAAAACTTTCGGGATCAACCAGTTTAGGTGGGAGCTTGTTTTGAACAATTGCGGAGCATTATTCGTTTAAGAAGGCAGCAAAGATTTACTCCATCTTACTTTTGTTGCTCACGAGATCTTTCAAGAACTTACCGTAATTAGGCATGTCAGCTAGGACATCAACAAGGGGTACGTTGATCCTGACTTCTTTGATTAGATCAATGAATTTGGCATAGTGTTCTTCCATCTTTTCTTTGCGTAGGAGCTGAGGGTATGGGATTTTTGGCTTATACGCCTTGAGTGGTGGTGGATCATATTTGGTTTGTTTGGAAGAAAATGACTCTACTTCCTTTTCAGATTCGTCAACCTCATCTTCACTATCATCGTGGATGACGGTGGTCTTAGCATTTGGGTTGACTGGCAAATCGTATGTCAAACCACTACGTGTGAATATGGCATTCACATGCTCATTTCGATCGGAAGACAGTATGGTTTATCATTCGTTGGGCTGGGTTTTAGATTGTTTTGGGTATTACTTGGAAGTAAACCAGTTGGTCGAGAGGAACATTAGTCGGAGAGTCGACTAAGTTTGGTCTCAAGATCCTAAATCGCAGCTTGGTGATTCTTTTGTACTTGCTCGACTTTGGTTTTAAGATTGAAGAACTGATTTTTGACAAAGTCGTTCGATGATTTTTGAGTGACCATGAACTCTCGCATGGTTTTTTCAAAGTCGGACTCATCGAACTTCTTTTTAGGTGTTGGTGGATTGGAAGGATCAGCTTCCCGAGGTTGAGAAGTTCGGTTTTCATCTCTTGGTTGACGATCTCGCCAATTTCCGGAACTCCTACCGTAGTAGTTTCCTCGATAGCCTCTGTAGGCATAGTTTGCCTCTTCATATTTGGGACTTCCCATAGGCTTGTCATCACACTCCGATGATGGGTGAGGACCTCCACAATTGTTACATCCGTCTCGTATCTCCTTTATTTCTCCTTTGATATCTTTGAATTATGAGTCAATCTTTGTGGTCAAGGCTTCCATCTTTTCTATGAGTTTGGAATCGTTGCTACTTTCCGCGAAGGCGACGGTTTTACGATGGGTTTAGTTTTCATGTATTTAGACCAATCAAGTTTCAAGAGCGCTCGATCTTCGAGCAATTGGTGTGCTTCGTTTGGGGTTTTGTAGAGAAAGATTCCTCCAACATCTAGGATAGCTTGCGTGGCTTCGTCAAGTCTATGATACAAGATTTAGATTATGGTTCCTTGTCCTAAACCATGTCTGTGACAACTATGAAGTAAGTCTTTCATACATAGCCAAGCATCTACAAGGGATTCGTTAGGATGTTGGGTGAAACCTAGAATTTCTCCCATGAGTCGGTCAAACATTGCGGGTGGAAAGAATCAGCTTACAAAAGCTTGTCTCATTTGTTCCCAAGTAGCGATAACACCTGGACTTAGTTCGTTGAACCATACTTTGGCATCACCAGCAATGGATGATGGGAAGAGTTTGAGTTTGATTGCATCCGCATTGGTTGTGCTATATCGAAAATTCCACAAATCTCAACAAATTCGGCGATGTGCATGTACGGATCGGCCTGCGCACGTCCTTCAAATTGGCTGTCTTTGATCATCGAGAGGTGATGGCCTTTAACGGTGAAGTTGTCTCCAAGGTCAATCGCGACAATAGCGGCCCCGGGAGTAGGTGCTACGGCTGAGTTATTTCCCCACATAGGTTAATCGTCGGCCATTGGAAATGGTAGATCAAGAAATGGGTTGTAAACAATTAAGGCTTCGAAGAGGTTCTCAAAAGGTGGGTATTTAACTTTGAGAATTCGGTCTTCAACGGGTATGAATAGGGTTCTTCTCTTCTTTTACTTCTTGGTACGGTGGATGAAGCGTTCGGGTTAGGAATAAGGAGTAGTTGGTTCTTGTCCCGTATAACGTGTGTTCATTCAAGATCAAAACACAACTAGGAATGGATTAGAGTAGCTTTCGCTTCTCGAAAAAGGGTGTAAAAGACGGTACAAGAAAACGTTTTAGGCTGCTCAAAAGGTCTCCAGCCGGGCAGCTGAGACTGCCAGCCGGGTGGCTGGTGGTGTTCTGGTGTTCGCGAGGGACGAGCGGCCGGCTCGATTGGTCAGCCGAGCGGCTGGCTTATTCCTGTAGAAAAAAAAACATAAAAAATTTTAGAAAACAAGGTTCGGGGACCTCGGATTGGTTTAACCACGAAATTTAAAACTAAAACACAATAAAATCCCCTGCAGCGGCACCAAAAACTTGATATGTGTGATACGGATAAGTTTTAAATTTATAACACGGATACTGAATTTCTTAGCAACACATACGAGCAAGTGTACTCGTCTGTTGATAGCAAGAGATTGTATGGTAAGCCGGGAGCCTTCGCGAGGATTAGGGTGTTTAGGTGGTTTTAAAATTTAGTGCTAACAATTCTAACAAGCAAATAATTGAGATTATAAATATTCAAATGATTAAAAACTACACTTGGTTAAACTATTTTGGGAAATCCAATTTGTATGATTGTGATGAACATTTTAACAAGTTTATTATATGAATTAGATGGTGATCTAATCTATTGTTTTCAAAACCTTCAATCATCGTCAAGACCTTAAGTGACAAAAACAAGCTTTACGTTCAATCAATCAATTCAATACTACTTCATGCTTTAACTAGTTTGATTCGCGGTTCGTTTCACAAACATGTAAACACCTACAATTATGTTTCTTGTTAGATCAAACCGCTTAAGAAATGGTCAATACAAAAGGTAGCCAATCATAGACAAAAGGCAACAATTGATTGGTTAACAAGATCCCTTTTGTCTTATGATATGTTTAACAATCAATCCAGTTTGATAAAACAATGTCACATGAATCATAAGCATAGATGGATCTTAGAAAATATGTTGGGAATAAAGGCTTGTCAAGTTTCTACTGCTGGTTGAAGCAGCTACTGCTGGTGAAGATTAGAGAAAATAGTCTAAGTCATTAGTACTGTTAATTTAATAGTTAGTGCTGCCAGTACAAAGTGTTAGTACTGCCAGTTTATTAGTATTGTTAGTTATAATAGTTAGTACTGTTAGTTATATAGTTAGTCCTGCTAAAGTGATATGCATAAGATATACTAGGAATAGATACGCATTGATCACTTGACGCATTTTGTAAGCCCATTAGGGTTTCTTGGTGTATAAAAGAAACCCTAAGGCATAGTTAATAATAGAGATCTAGAAATCATTTTCTCATAGTTAGTATTCATAGTTTTAAGGTTATTCTGTAACTTTGATTGTGTTCAATATATTGAAAGTTTAGCAAGATCTTGTTTTACTGTTTCATTGTTCTTCTTAGTATTACAAACTAGTTTCTGCATAGTTTGTAGTATTCACAATCTTAGTTTCTATTATAGTTGTCTTGGATCTATCCAACACAACTAAGCTTCTTACAAGCTAAGCAAGATCTATTCTAAAGGGATCAACAGAGTCATTCCTTCGACTTCGCGTGGCATCCTTAACATGCTAATTCGAGCAATCCATCCCACGTATAATATAAAGACATCCCTAGATATAGTTTTCTGAGTGTCAAGATGTAAACACCAGGAAAAGTATGTGTGTGTTCTAGGCGTCAAGTCCTCTAAGTGGACGCTTAGGGTTTGGTTGGTTTAGCCTCAAGGATCTTTGATTCCGTGTTATAGTTTAGATAACACGTTCTACCATGGATCAAGGTAGAATTGGGGCTTGTAGTAGTCATTGTATAAAGATAATGATGAAACCTTGTTAGGAAATAATAAAGAATGTTCTTAATGTTTATTCCACTGTGCATTCTATTGTTCTTTGTTATTGTTCGTCCTAGGTTAAAGTTCTAATCAAACTAAGCTTTAAACGATCGTATGGTTTCTACAGTTTTGTGTGGAAAACTTTAGAGGATCGAACCTATGCTTTGTAGCTGTGTTTTAGATAACTTTTAGGGTTTTATAACCCTTGTGTAACCACCATAACTCCATGTTCAATTGAAGTGAAGTTCTCTACTCCTTTTAATCTTTTGATATGTCTATGTATTGTTTGATTAATTATTCTTCGCTTTTAATTAACATGCTTAGATAAATATAATTTGTGTTTACTTATGATTGCATGAAACCTAGTTGTTTATCTTTTCTTATTGCTTCTTGTTAATAATGCGCGCGTTAGGCTTTAGAAAACTAGCTTCTTAATTGCATAGCAAAGACGTCTAGGGAAACGTGACTAGGTTAGAGGATACCCACGCAATAATCTTCATACTACCTTTCCATTTAGGTGGATTCCGAGTTAGGTGTTTAATTATTTAAATGCTTACACATTCTATTACGAGGTTGACAGGTAATAAAATTAGAGAAGATAACTAGCGAGTAGTGCATGATTAGGTCAACACATTTGTTTAACCATATGAGTTTTCCATCACCTTTACTTTTCTACAATTAGTATAGAATTAGGAGTAGTTAATTAGTTTAATAAAAACTCCCCTTTAAACTTGAGATATTACTTGCTTTTATAAAATATAAAAACACCAAAAATACTCTTCTCCCAACCTCTAGACCTTAGTGACCATACGATTCGAGCCTACCCAAACTATTCCCCTAGAGAACGATAATAACCCCCTGAATCTTGCCTATACTACACTACAACGGTTATGTACACTGCCTAGGAGGGTTGCAAAACTTCGGTTTGCAATCACCCGCACATCATTTTCATACAAATAGG
>BQNB010057910.1:22922-38004 GCA_026074375.1 Tanacetum coccineum
AATACTCGTGTTTTAGCAAAAATGCTTTTAGTCTATCATACTGATGTGTCGTTGTGCGTAGGTAATATTTATTATCAAGCTTTACATTTATATTTTGCCGACTTTACCTAAAAAAAACACTAACGGGCAGTGTACTCGATCAATTATAGCTTTGTTGGTAAGTAGGGTGTTGATCACGAAGAGCAAGAGTGCGTTAATTCCTAAGTCTACTAGTATTTTTGTTGTCTATGTTAGTTCTTGATGGTCCTGATGTAAACGGAATGGATCTTTGCAGCCTATAAAGGATGATAGCCAGTATGTATAAATACAAATGACTATGTAGAAACAATGACTGAATACAATATGTTAATGCGGAATCCTAACACATGTACTAAGAAGAATAATGAACAACTGAATAACAACTTTATTAATGTGTTCTTGAGGATTACAGATTGCTAACTATGATATTGTATATTCTATTATCTTGTGTGGAACTGTTATGTCTAACTATGCCTAGGGTTCCTTTTATATATCAAGGATAACCCTAAAAGGCTTACATATCTTTTTCTAAAATATCTCATAAATATCTTTTAAATATCTTCTCAACGGTACTAACTAACTTACTACTAACGGTACTAACTAACTAACAGTACTAACTATTTTGTAATGTCGGTACTAAGTATAACTGACAGTACTAACTATTGTACTATCGGTACTAAGTTAAGAAAACATTAATCCTAACAGGATGGAAACTCCTTCAAGCCAGTAGCACGAACCACTACAAACGATGATGGTACATCTACTTCAACAATACCTAGTGTTGTTACTGCTGAGGAGAAGATCCAAAAGAAGATCAGAAGCAGGACTCAAGATGAAGGCCAGGCTGGATCAGACCCTAGTAAACTAGATGAAGGCCAGGTTGGACCAAACCCTGATGATGTTGCTGAATCTCAACCTTTACCAACTCCTAGTGTTCTCGCTGGACCAAACCTTGAACACTCGGATGTTGAGATCACTGATGCCTCCAGTCAACCACAACCTGAGCATATGGATGAAGGGTTCACTGCCACGGCTTACCCTAACGTTCAGGAGAACCTAAAGCTGACAACTAATGAACAGGTGATTCCCGAGGAACCTGCAAGCTCCACAGGGACGTTGTCTTCTCTTCAACAACTAGGCAAAGACTTCAGCTTTGGCGATCAATTCTTCAATGATAAACCGTCAGATGCCGAGAATGAGAAGACGACAGCAGATACTGAAGTTGAATCGATGGTGTCCATCTCAATCCAGCAAGACACCTCTGTCATCCCTCCTATGACGTCACCGGTGATCGGTCTCGTGCCTGACACGATTCTTCCCAATGTTCATGGCCTATTACAACCACCACAACCTCAAACCTCAGCAAACAACAAAACTCTTCCACTACCACCTTTAAACACAACAAGTCACTGTCCAGATCCCATAACATTCAAATGTATGGGTGAACTTGAAGAGCTTATCGCGAATCTAGTGGAAGAAAATCAAGCTCTGGAAGAACGTTTAGACAAGCAAGGGAGCAGGATCAATAAGTTGGAAACTATGGACTTACCCAAAATGATCAGAGAGCAGACGGTGGAGTTTATTGATTCACAGGAGATTGACCGAAAGATTAATGAATCAGTTAAGGAGGTGGTTATCTCATCAGTAAAGCATGCAATGAGAGCTCCTCTTCGTGCTCGCTTCAAGGTTTCCCTCGTCTGTCATGAAGGGAAATTCTGCTCAACAATGTTGGAGGAGAACTATGACAAGGGACATGCTGACCACCGAGTAGCATATGAAGCACTGCAGGACTCCATCTCGTGATGAATGTGAGGACTTTGATGTTGATAAGGCTCAGGAGGAAACTAAGAAGAAAAGTAAGCAAGATTCTCCAAAGACTCTGCCTGGGTCGCCACCTTCACCACCACCTCCTCCTCCACCACCGTCAGGCGCATCAGGGGCTTCTGGCACAACCAGAGCCTCCGATTCTGCTCAAGCTCCTCCTCCACCACCTCTGTCCTCATCCACTCATCAGGGAGGTCAGTCAACAAGCACCGCGGCCCCAAGTTCCTCAAAGACAGCTGCTTCAGCTGAATACTCTGCTTGGACAACGACTGACACCCGGATTAAGCCTTCAATTACAACGATTCCTGATGATCTTTATATGGATGATGAAACCACTGCAGATGAACAAGCATATTCTAGTGGTGAAGAGGTAGGACGATGATATATTCCTTACAGTCAACTGAGGCAAGAGTTGTCCCCCTTTTTTCCCCGTGGAAACTCTCACTGTAGATCGACCTGTTCTCCGGAACCTGCCTGGACTATACCGTCATCTGATTTGCCTGTACCAACTAACAACTGGGCCTCTACTCTGAAGACTACATATGTACCACCACCAGAGAACTCATTACTTGCTCAGACCGGTGATATCGCGACATTTATGGATTGGTATTGTAAACGACATGGATCTCTGAATCACTCCTAAAGACATGGAAGGCCTGATATGAAATTGTCAAAGCCTTTCAATCCAGATGTATTCATCTCCAGTTCTAGTTTGAAGAATGCCACAAGCTTCGCATGATAAAAGAGGATGATGCAATTCTAAGTACTATGTTGCAAGCACTTCCACTTGGTGGTGAACCAGGTATATTACCATTCCAATCTGATCTTCTGCTTCAACAAAGATCTGGAGTATCTTCGATATGGTCGCAAGATTGGCAGACCAGCCTTGTCTATCTCAAAGATGAAGGCGGCTTTCTATCCAGATGTCGGCTTAGAGCAACTGGTACCTGATCAGTTCTGGATTGAAGAGGAGTGCAAGTATGACATCGCTGCGATGTATGGAATCTCTCACTGGTGGTTTCAAAGACAACGATTCTACATTGACAGATTCTCTTCTGAAGGAGACCGCAGAGCCGTCCGAACTCACATGCGTATCTTAAGTGTCGTCCGAATCGAAGTCTTCTCAATGTATGGGTACGATTACATGAAGAAGATCATCCTTCGTCGAGCTGATCTCAAAGAATATGTCATCGCGGAAAGGGATTTCAAATATATGTACCCTAGTGACTTTGAAGATCTGTACTTGTTAAATCTTCAAGGTCACTTGAACCATCTTTCTCTCGATGACAAAAAGGTTCTCACTACTGCGGTCAACCTCTGGACAAGAAACTTGGTTATCCGACAACGCGTAGAAGACTTTCAGCTGGGGATTGAGAGTTACCAGACGCAGTTAAATCTCACCAAACCTCGATGGGATGCCACCGGATTTGAGTTCAAGCATGACTACACAGTCATAGACTCTCCAAGGGCAGTTACATTCAGAGAAGTACGGGGTGCATAGTGTTTATGAGGTTCAATGTAGATCCACAAGTTCAGTGATGGTACTCTACAACAGATCGATGAAGCGTTGGACTACCGAGTCAAAGAGTTCAGAGTCAACAGGACAAATCCAGGGATGAATACAAGATTTTGGACGAAGAAAGACGTTGTCAGAAGCAAGGAGTTCATGTTCGCTATCCAGAAACGGCTAAAGACACGACGTATCTTCCAGAATCTGGAGAGCTTTGTTGGTGGACGGATTCGAGAAGGCGACTACCGGTTACTAAGCGACCGAATGACGTGGTTAGTATATCTTATATGTTGTTTGTAATATGTACATTATTATGTAGTAACTAAAACTGTAACTTAGGCTTGTATATTTAAAGGTAACTCCCCCCAGATATGTATCATATTCGGAATTATATAAACCATGAACACTTTCTCCCAAATTTTCCTAACTTAAATCAATTTGAGACCCAATATCTAACGGATTTGAAATTTTTCTGCTCGGGGGAGAAAATGTGATTTAATTATGAAAAATATGATATAAAATGTGATCTTTTAAACTCAAGTGTAGGCTCCTCTCATTGTGCTAAAACTTTTTCGATATCGATGCACCATATTAAGGGGAGGATGGTATATGATGGCTATCGTGTGAAATTACTAAGACGACCCTATAATCAACTTATCAGGAGTTATAAGGATGGTAAGGTTAGGTACTCGTTCCCACGATCCCGCCAGAACCGGAGGGATCTACCCAGGGACAACCCACTAGTTAGTGTAGAAGTCCTTAGGTATGATTACAAAAGGAGTAATGTGAGAATAAGGGAATAGTGCGGACTGAGATGGAGCTAGTACTGGAACATACCCAACAAGGTTCTAGTAATGAAGTCTCGGTAAGCACTGAAGGGGTTGAAGAATGAAAAAGAAATGTTAAGATAAAGTGTGAAAAGAAAGCAGCCCTACCTTAAAACATTAGACAGAAACCGGGTCTTAATACTATGATGTTGAATTCACATGATTGATTGCTGATATTGAAGACAAGTATCATGGACCCAGTGATACGCTGCACAACCCTCCCTAGCTACTCAAGATCCCTCAAAGGATTCTTGTTTCATTTCTCACGGAGATCAATACATTTCTATCATCTCTCTCACTCCGAGTTAGATGATATTGAAAAGGTGGCAGTCTGCTCCAGCCTCCGACTACTAAAAACCAAAAATGCACTATTGAGTCTAGAGCCATGAGATCATCCACAAATCTCATTAGGACACTAATACAAACTAGGCTTGTTTCACACACTCTGACAACAAGTAAAGATTTTAGAGTCCTACGAATTATCCTCGTGGTTTGCCAATAACATCCCAGTGATACGATAGTACTCACAATGAAGATGAAATCCTTCTAGAGCCCAACATCAATAACAAGCTCTTGTTAGGTGACATGTGAGATCCCCACTATGGATTAAACTTGTGACAATGGAAAGCAACGATGGTTTGATTCTTTATGAATCAAATTGTTCCAGACAGTGAATTGACGAAATGCTTGAAAAAAAAAAAAAACTTTTTTATTTAGATTTTTTGTTGCTCAACAACTGATTTTCTAGCACATTGACGGTGTATTATTCTGTCAAAACAAATGTCTTTCCATGAAATTTGATTTTGTGGTATAAAACACTATCGATGTGTCCACAAAAATACTTTCTCAAGTAACACCGTCGATTGATTTTCATTATCATATTTTTTATCTTTTATCAGTAAGCAGTAACTAACGATTTACTCTTATTCGTGTTGTCTGCTTTGTAGTTACGTTCTGTTATAAGAGAACAGGCAAGTATGGTGATTCTGATGGCTATACATTTGATAATCCAATACTTATACTAGAAATCCTGTCAAGGAGATTCCTCTTAAGAGGAATCTACCTGATCACAGGTCGATCCTCACGGATTCAGAGGTTATCTAACAGGATCAGGCGAATGACAAAGCCATATTTCGCCCACAAGCTTTATCTGCTAACTGTTTTCATTACAGGATCCAAGCAAGATGGAGGATGAGATACCTCGTTCTCTAATGGGCATTCTCCACCCAATGCTCACACTTAAAGTTTCCAGTAAAGGACTTAGTGACAACTGAATGACTACAACACGGCTTTGCAACTCTAAGAAGTTGTATCATGATCAAGTAAAGTTGTGAGCATGCGGGTCTGATGGTCACAAAATCACTTGAGGCATCATTCACAACAAGGATGGATAAGTGATTTTACTGTGGCTGATGATCTCAAGAAAGCTCGAAGAATCACACAAGTCTAAGGAACAAAGCTCAAGGATCACTACAAGATGTACAATGAAGTCAATGAATGAAGAATCAAAGTCTACGAGCTAGAGTCAAAGATCAACTCATAGAATGCTATTATTCAAATTGTATTTTATGGGGTGACCTCCCTTAGGGGGAGATTGTTAGGATTATGAAAAAGACTCGGTCATCCACGTGTATCGTTTAGTATAGCAGTGCTCGTAGTAAGAAAGTTGCGTATCGGCTTTCGTATTGGGCCAGGGTCTGTTTACCCATGTGTAAGCCATACCTATAGCCCATAAAGCTCACAAAACACTTGTATATAAACCCTTTCCAGCCATGGGAAGAGGGTTGGTTGTTTCTTTTTATCAATTCAGCTATTGCTTTTTCTTCTCACTAGAAAACCTCACTTTCTCTCTCTAGATAATTAGCCAACCCAATCATCTTGCTTGTGTTATGATATCAATATTACTTCAATTACTACAGAAGTCAATGAGGGGGATAAATTATTGGTAAATTTAGAGAGACTGAGTTTTAAAGTAAGTGATTTGGAGAAAGAATTACTTCTGATAAGGAAGGAGATTGAAAGAGCTTATAGCAGTTGCAAGAAGACGAAGATGGAAAAGGAGCAACTGACAGTTTTGGCAAGAAATGAAGACGAATATCAGGAGAATATCAGGCTTCAACAACTGTAACTTGTATATAAGAAGAATATTCAATAGCAGATGAAGATGAGGATTTTGGGTTTGTCTTAGTTTAGTAGCTGATTGTTCTCGTGATTTTTTATGTTGCGTAATGAGTGTTGATTTTCTCCTTTTTTGTTTGATTCCATTAGTTTTGTTTCCTGGGTAATTTATTCAGATGTCACGAATATAGAGATCTGCACATGAAATATGCTTACGCAAAGTACTTTTTTTACAAATGTTATGAGATTTTTTAATAACAAGACTTCTACTCACAATTCAATGTTACTCGAGTGTTATAAAGTGTTGGGTTTTTTGAACTAATAACCATTATATCACGAGTACGCAGCGGAAAGATAACACGTTTAGAACTTATAAATTAACAAGATTGAAGTGGTATACCTTTTTGCACGAACGATACCAACGCTTTTAATAGGTAACCGTTTAGCAAACGTCTTTAATTTACGCGTATGTATAACACACAAGGTAACCAAGCAGGATCAAAGTATACATCCCTTATGTTTACACGCTATCATTTTAGCAAAATCAACGTGGTTATGTTAGTACTATTGTGATTACCAAGGATAAGCCTTGTCATTTGAATCAATCATCACGCGAAACAAAACCAACCATGTGGGGATTGTCGACCTCAAAATGATAACCCTTAAGGTGTTGTTTGATCGCACCAACGAGGAAGAAAAAACCCAAAACCCGTAAGAGGGTTTGAGACTCGATCGAGCAAGGAAAGAGCACATGGGACGATTTAGGTTTCTTTGGTTTTCAAGTTGTGTTTTTTTTAAACTTCAAGCCTCCTTATATAGTCCTCGGTGCTTAGCTTGCAAGGCAATCATTTTGTTGCCTTAGCTTTGTAAGGAAGCATTCGGTGCCTTAGCTTGCAAGGCAAGCATTCGGTTTATCATATATAGTCCCTTTAACTTTTAAATGATTAATTCTCGTTAACATTTAACGATCGTTTGTTAAACACTAATTAATATATTACTTTAATATATATTCTCGTTATTCTACATATAAACGTGTGCGTCCCCGTAGGCTCGAAACGTTTCCGGACATATATTAATTATACGTGGACATATTCCAACAGCTCCCACTTGGACATGTATAATAATATAATAAAAACTTGTAAGGCGTCTAGCAAACACGACAATTGCTCCAAAAAATAGAGTGTGGTTTCGTAATAGTCATAAGAAAGTGTATTTATGACATTTACAATACTCTTTGTCCGATACCGTGTTAAAATGGATATGGATCAAGGTCATTCCATTATTTAACGATCCTGTTTCTCATATATGTAACTAATCAAGATTACCAAAAATCAATGAGACATATCTACATGAGTTTTTGGGTACGGCCATACACACATCTGATTAATTCTACGAAGGGGCCGTGGCATCAGTTCTTCAACTGTTGAAGGAATAATTTTATATTGACTACAAGTGCCTAGTCTCATGACTTCAAAATCACTTCTGAAATAGCAGTTATTCAGGTATCCATTTTTTTAGGATAACTTGTCTAGATCAAGAAGAATTATCCACATATGCAGATATACTTGCATCTAAGTCTAGGATTTTTATAAATTAAAATCACTTACAGGTTTACTTGATGACCAACGATCCATAAAGTAATATCCTTGTGTTGGGGAAATCCAATATTCATATTATGAACATCATGTGAGTTTGGTGGACACATCCTTAATATCTACAATATCACCAATCACTCAGAATTGTCTTAATTTAACTATTTCCTATATTGTTAATCGAAAAGGATTAATCTTAGAATAATAATAAAACATTATTCATGGATTTAAACATGCAAATATATGACACAATTTAAAATAAATATAACGAAATACCAACGTATCTTTATCATAAAATAAATTGTCATAACATCCCATATCCAAATACTAAACACAGATCTACATGAAACTACTAGCTAAACGAAGTCACATGCTCCTGGCATGTTGAGTAAGCTTCTTATTTGATAAAGCCTTCGTAAAAGGATCAGCTAGCTTGTCATCTGTGTTAATTTAGAATTTTATTTCGCCCAGTTTAATACTCTCGCGTAAAGATGTTATTTCTATGGGTAGTGTCTGGCGCCCCTCTGAACCCCCGGTTCATTAGCAAAATGAAGTGCGGCTGAATTATCGCAAAACATTTTAATAGGTTCGTTTATTGTTGGTACTATACCAAGCCCTGAAATAAACTTCCTAATCCAAACAACTTCCATCCTTGCTTCCGAAGCAGCTATGTATTCAGCTTCTGTAGCAGACATTGTAGTAGTACTTTGCTTGGAGCTTTTCCAGTCCACTGCGCCTCCATTCAAAATGAAAACATATCCTGTCTGAGATTTTGTATCATCTCTATCAGTCTCAAATCCAGCAATCGCAACTAGCAATCAACTTCTTAAGTTCAGCTTTAGATTTTCCACCATAAACCAAGAAATATCTATTAGTATTTCTTAAATACTTAAGAATGGTTTTCACAACAGTCCAGTGTGGTTCACCAGGATTCTGTTGAAAACGGCTTGTTATATTTTACGTGAATGCAACATCAGGTCTAGTGCATCTAACAACATACATGATGGAACCTACTGCCAAATCATAAGGTACATTTTGCATACGCTTCACCTCTCCGGGTGTTGAAGCACCTTGTGTTTTGTTCAAGTCAAGTCTTTCTTGCATGGGGATGTAACCACGTTTGGAATATCCATTTTTTCTTTTCAGATAATTTATCCATGTAAGCGCTTTGACATAGTCTAATTAATCGCCTTGATCTATCTTTATAGATTTTGATTCCAAGAATAAATGCCGCTTCCCCTAATTCTTTCATGGCAAAACATTTTCCAAGATATGCCTTTACACTTTGTAAACTTGGAATGTAACATTTCTCTCATTAGCCTTTTGATATACACATGGCTCATCAAGATTTTGAGTAAATCTAAACCTTTTGATTTTCACTCATCATATATTTTATTTTAGCTATTGATGCTTGCTTTCAGACCATAAATGGTGATCTTTTGAAGCTTGCATACTTCCTAGGATATTTAGGATCTTAAGCCTTCAGTTGCACCATATAGATATCTTCATCAAGTACATTTAAGATTAGGCATTTTTGAACATCACATTTGCCATATCTCATAGTCATAGAATGCCGCTATAGCTATGAGAATCCTAATAGCTCTAATGTCAGCAACGGGTGAGAATGTTTCTTCATAATCAACCCCGTAGGTTTGAGTAAATCCCTTTGCTACAGATGAACTTTGTAGTGTGTACATTGCCAGCATTGTCAGTCTTTTTTAAAAAATTATTTGCTTCGTAACAGTCTTACATTAGGAGGATGATCAACCAAGCGCCAGACTGATATATCTTTTCATGGATTTGCATATCTCCGCTTTAATGATCGTGAGCCACTTATTAGATTCATGATCTAACATTGAAGCTTTATAGTTAGCGGGTTCATAAGATCCCGTTTAAAACTATGCTACCTCAATCTTCTAATTTAGACATAATGAGGTTAGTGAGCTGATGTGGCTTTCAAACCTTTTGAACAGGAGCTTCTTCCTCTTGAGGTGGTTTGAAACCTTCAACCTCCATAGGAATTTTGCTAGTGATTTCAGAAGGTGATGTATCTTCATTTTGAATTTCTTCAAGTTCTCTCGCCCTCCCACTGACTTCTTGAGACAAAAGATTTTTCTCAAAGAATTCAGCATACCTCGCAACAACTATTTTGTTTTCCGGTGGGAAGTAGAAATAGTAACCCATCGTTTCCTTTGGGTATCCTATAAAGATACACTTAACAGATCTTTGTTGAAGTTTGTCAGGCGTATCTCTCTTCACAAGAGCCTCACAACCCCAGACCTTTAAGTAAGACAAATTAGGAACTTTTCCAAACCATAGTTCATATGGTGTCTTATCAACCTTCTTGGTTGGAACCATATTAAGAATGCGTGCAGCAGACTCAAGAGTATAATCCCAAAAGGATAATGGCAAAGTTGTAAGATTCATCATTGATCGAACCATGTCTAACAAAGTACGATTCCTTCTTTCAGACACCCTCATTGTGTTGTGGTGTATAAGGTGGAGTAAGCTCCTGGACAATTCTACAAGCTTTTAGATAATCTTTAAACTCTTGGCTTATGTATTAGCCTCCTTGATCTGATCGAAGCGCCTTTATAGTCTTTCCGAGTTGATTTTCTACTTCATTCTTAAACACCTTGAACGTTTCAAAAACCTCATGTTTATGTTTAAGTAAATAAAATATTGCCATAGCAACTATAATTTAGTAAAAGTAATGAAGTAGCTAGCATTCTTTTCTTGACACATGTCTTAAGTGCGTCTACAAACATCAGTATTGAATGATTCCAAGTAGATCTGTCGCACTTCGGGACGATTGGAGACGATTTCTTGTCTTCTTGCACGATACAAGGACAGCATTGATCAAAGGACTCATCATCTGTTGACTTTAATGTGCTCATCATGTTGCAGCTTTTCAATACGTTTCTTGCTTATATGAGCAAGACGGCAGTGCCATAGATAAGTAGAGTCCAAGTTGTGCTTGACTCTTTTGTTGCTAATAGAATTAACATTTGGCACAGAATTAGACATATCAATTTCATAAATACCATTACTGGGAATAGCATTAAAATAAAGAACATTGTTCCTAGAAACTGAAATTCCATAATCCGTAAAACACTGGACAAATCCATTTTCAACTAGACGAGAAACTGAGACAACACATCTAATTATAGAAGGTGCATAATGACAATTGTCTAAACAAATAACTAAGCCATTAGGTAAAACTAACTCAAAACTTCCAATAGCCTCCACTTGTGCACGAACTCCATTGCCAACGTACAAGTAGAGGTCACCTTGTTTTAGCTTTCTTGCGTTCTAAGACCCTGAAGAACTGGCAGTGCCAACTTGCTTCTTATTCTTCATCAACTCAGCAAGGTAAACAGGACAATTCCTTTTCCAATGACCCACCTCTTTGCAGTGGTGGCAGGCGTCATTCTTTGCCGGGTGCTCTTTAGCATTAGGTTTAGGGTTCTTAGGTTTAGGGACATAACTTTTATCTTTTCCCTTGCCTTTCCCTTTACCCTTGCCTTTAGCATTCTGCGATTTCTTATTGGCCTTCTGGATTCTACCACCTTGAATCGCCATAACTTGTGGTATAACAGCCTTTTTAGGTAAACCTTTCTCATACTCAATAAGCAGAGCATGTAATTCACCAATTGTCTTCCCCATGTTATGCATATTGTAATTTCTCACAAATCTAGCAAAATCACTAGTGAGGCCATTCAAGATCAAGCCAACACTAAGATCCTGTGGGAGCACATAACCAAGACGTTCTAGTTTGTTCTAAAAAAAAACATAATTATTTTTTTACCCCCTTTTTTTTCTCTTAAGTACATATTGACCAACTGGTTTACCCTCCTCTTGTTTGCAAGCATGGAAAGTTTAGATTAGGTCAAACCTCTCCACTCCAGCTTGTTTCTTAAACATAGATTTAAGCTCCTGAAGCATCTCATAAGGTGAAGAATTTTTAAATTGTCTATGAAGCTCAGGAGTCATACTTCCAAGTATGAGACAAGCCACCTCATTATGAGCATCATATACTGCATTCCATTTTGCCAGTACATTTACTGCAGAATCAGCTGCAGGAGCAGGGGGAATAGGCTGTTCAAATGTCATAATTTTATTTTCAACCTCTCAAGACTAACTTAAGTTGACGAAAACCAGTCATTGAATTTATTTTCCAGAAGTTTTTCTCTTTCAAACTCGACCTGAAAGCACGATTGGTTTATGTTTTGGTCTAGGTTGTCATTATCTACAAAACATAGTTAAAGTTTAAGAATTAGTATTTTCGATAATAAAACTTGAAGAAAATTAACTACCCACGTTTAATCAAATAAACAATTAATTTTCTAAAGGCTAGGACCCTACTTGACATACCACCACCACATCAGTTGATCTGCTAGTGATGGTGTACTCAAAAGGTAATTGACGATCAATAATTGCCACCGGGTACAATTCCTAGAACAATATAGGACTTACTTTATTATAATAATATTCTAGTAAACATGTTTTATCCCATCTATGCCTCGATTTAAAGTCTCACCTATAAACCAATTAAGTCGTCCAATGAAAAAGTGTGATTATGTAACACTAACGTCTCACGAAAAAGTGTATAATCACCTTGGGATTACGATCTACATACGTCTAACGCATAGTAAAAAGCATCTACAAGTGTTTTTACGAATTGGATGGCAATAACTTATTTAAAAAGGGTATTTTATTTGTCGTGACAAATATGTACGAAGAAGCATGCATATATCTTCGTATCATAGATTTTAATAAAAACTTTACTCAATTAAGTTATTTATTATGGTATCACATATTTTCTATACATCTAATGTATAAATAGTGTTACCTTTTTCTAGTGGATGAGCCGTACTTCCCATGAGTCCATAGCGTCCAGTTTTAACCATTAAAAATAAAACTTTAATTTGGAAAACACATTATGAACTATAAATAGTCTATAATAAATCTGATTTCATAATAATTAGTCATGTTTATATTTATTTTCGAAAAACCTTTTTATTTTCTTACAAGTCCAATACTTAAAATAAAAATAATATAAACATAAAACTAATTCACATAACATTTATTCAAATAAAAACACTTAATAATTAAGTCATGCAAATATCAATATATGATTGATAGGTGTAAAATACACATATCCATTTATACCTAAAATAACCCAATTAAACCCAAAACACAGTGAAAAATGGTAAAAATATACTTGTTTCTAGCCTTATACAAATATACACCACATAGCACATAAATTAACTTTTAGGCCCCATTAAGACAATGCAAAGGTCTTCTCTAGCTTTTAAAGTCGTGGATCAAAACCACATAAATTTAATGTCTTGTTTTAATTCTTGATCATCATATTTGCATAATAATTCTTTAACAATTAACATGATTAATATCACATATCCCTCCATGATAAATTTCATGTATTTATCATGGATGCCGAATTAACAATTTAATTTAAACATAAAACCGATCAATTTACAATTAAACACATCAAGTTTTATCCTTAAAATTGAATACAACCTAGAATTCGTCTAATTAATTTTATAACCAATAAAGATTGAATCTTGATGCACAAAGATCGAATCTTGATGCATAAAACGCCCAAAGGGCTTAAAAAATTAATCAAGAACCCTAATTATTTGTCCATTTTTATTACTTGTAATTACAAATTCATATACGATGGCTCTGATACCACTGTTGGGATTTTAGATCGAATTAACAATAAAACATATCACGAGTACGCAGCTGAAAGATCAAACACGTATAGAATATATAATTAACAAGAGATTTTAAGATGTGTACCTTGTAGGATCATCTTACTGATAGGAATCTTGAACTTTAGCCTTGCAAAGGGTTTGTTTCATTTAGATAGATCCAAAGCAACAATAATGAAACCCTGATTGAACACTATTGATTATGCGGGAAACTAATCAACAATGCTAAGAATGAACAGTATTAAGTAAACTCAAGAGTATTCTTCTAATCAAAACTCACCTTATATTTACTTGAATCGTACTAGGTTACAAGCTATGATTGCTAATTGATCTCTATTGATCTATATCTATTAACTATGCCTAGGGTTCCTTTTATACACCAAGGAAACCCTAATGGGCTTACAAAACGCGTGAGGAGAAATGCATATCACATCCTAATTTAACTCCATTCATATCTCCTAACAGCACTAACTATTATATGCTAGCAGCACTAACTTACTACTAACAGCACTAACTATACTAACAGTACTAACAATGTACTGGCAGTACTAACTATACACTAACAATACTAAAGACTTAGTCTATTTTCTTCAATCTTACTCGCAAACACTAATCTCTTTGCAGCCCCAACGTTTTGATAAACCCAGCCAGCAGTAAGTTGTAAAGTCTTCTAAAACCTAACGACACCTTTTAGCAAGAAACGTTACACTGCTTTAACAATAAACGTTACACCGTCTTCAATATACGCGTGTGTATAATACCACGCAAAACCACCAAGGATCAAAAGTATAATCCCTCTAAGTATTAACATACAATACGTTCTTAGCAAACAACGTGTATGCTAGTACTAGTAGTGTTTAACCAAACGATCACCGTAGATTGACTATCAACTAAACCAAGTAAACCTTCATGTTTTTGAGGGTCGAACCACAAACAAACAAAACCCTTTGTGGGTATTCTGCCGATCGAATAGGAGGGGAAAAGAAAACCGAAAACCTTAAAAGGTTTTGGTTCGGTCGACTAGGAGAAAAAGCAAGAGAGATTAGGGATTTTAGGGATTAAAGTTATATCCTCTCAAGGACCCTAAAAGACCTCTATTTATAGCCCTCTTGACTTGGTGAGCAAGCAAGCAATCCCACCTCCTCTTGGAGTGGGTATTCGACCGGCCTAAGAAAAGAAAAGGAAAAAAACAAACTTTCTTTTTTTCCGTTTTTGCATATTAGTCTTTTAACTATTAATAACTAATATTTATTCACGTTAAACTTTTAACTATCGTTTGTTTAAACACTATTAATATATTAAATATGTTGTTCTACATATTAACCCGTGCGTCCCTTTAGGCTCGAATAAATTCCCGGACATATATAATTTATATTTACTCATATTTCAACAAAATGATGTTTCTTGTTGATGGTTTACATATTATCGCCTTTCAAAAGTAATATAGACAAAAAGAAT